>DWFO01001624.1:0-15347 GCA_018246595.1 Mimoniades nurscia nurscia | reverse complement strand
CCACGATGGAATAGGTGGTGAGCCTATTGCCATATACCGGGCACTTATCCAGACTCCGAGCCACTACTAGAAAATCTGAATTAGAAAATTTAGTAGTACCCGACCCGGGAATCGAACCCAGGACCTCTCGTTCGGCAGTCGCACACGCAACCAACACGACCAACGAGGCAGTCAATTGTTTAAAAAAATATATTTTTTTTTTTGGTCCGACGTTCGATAGGTCCGATTGGTCTTTATTTCAGTGGTTTGGTAATTGAAAAAAGGTTCTTTGTAATTGTAATTAAAAGATTGTACATAATGAGTCAATACATTTATTAGCTCCAAAGGAGACAAAATATATATTAAGTATAACGCTTGTGAAATGCCTATCTTACATACCAAAATAATTTTGATTATACGGATAAATCTGATTTCAGTCTTTTGTTACATATAATGAATGAACTATCATTATATTTGCGTTGATCCGTAGACTCTTCCGTAGTAAGTTCTTAATAGATCTTCCCTCAAAATTTAAAAATTATCACATGAGGTCGGAAAAATTGCGTCAAAAATTATTTTATGACCATTTAAATATCGTGTCCGTACGAAAGCGCTATTTCCTGCGTTATAAGGCGAACTACAATAATAACTTCTACATTCCTCTGCCTACCTCTTCGGGGATTACAGGCGTGAAGTTACTTTTTTACAATAATAACTTTTCGCCTACGCTCGAACGGTAATTAATTAATATGATCAATAAGTGTTTCGAATAGATACAAAAAAAACTCTCTTTCCGTTCTGGCCATTATTTATTATAGATAAGAAGGAATCATAAGAGTAAGACGATGTATCATTTTACTCGTGAACTTAAATCTTTTAACGTAGTATCTAAACTTCATACGCAGCATTGCGCTTAACAGTTCAATATATCTACCTAATATTATTAAGACTTACATTATTAAATAAATACATTATATTAAGAAATATAAAGTATGCAATGATATTTCATTTCTTGTGCAAAATCGCCTGAAATCAGTTTATAACTACTTTCTATCGCTAAATAGTTAGAAAATGCTCATAAAATCGTATAAAACTCTGAGACAATTAATTTTCGTTATCCCAATTTCATCCGCGTACATATTACAAACGATTAACGTTAGAATATACGAAAACGAAAACATACAAACCATATAAATCAGTTTTGCTGTTAAATAATAATTCGATTGGATTCCGTTGAAAAGCCATCGCTTACGCTACGCAGCTCCTTAACATGCGACTACCGTTTAGTTTTTAGTTACTAACATTATACCGACGATTACGCAACCCACAGACACGTACGTACCGAACGAAAAAAAGCCAAATACGTGCGTGTTGGTAACGAAAAAAAACTTTTATGGCATCCGCGGCTGAAAACGGCCGGTTATGCTATTCTACGCCCGACGTGAAAACATTTCCGAACACGCTAATCGATTTTCGACTTAGTGTCCCCGGCAGCACGCAGCTCGGCTATCGCGTTCGAATAATCTGAAATGTACGAATATTTAAAAGCTTACCTGTCCGGCGTGCAGGACGTCCAAAAATATGGTAAAAACACTTATAAAAAGCACGGCGCGCGACATCGTTGCGGCCGCGGTGTCGCGTATGGTATCTCGTGGGACTGCTACTGACGTTCGTTCAAGACGCCAGAAACCTGCGTACTAGTCGGTCGGTACGGCACAGCGGGCACAGTACGCGTACCTAGCGTCGTATATATCGACCCTCCCGGGAGGAAGGGGGACGGCTGGTAAACAACGCGAGTGCGATAGAGAGGGGAAAGGGAGAACCACGCAAGCGCAGTGCTGTTAAAACGCAACGCAACTAAGGGCTTCTATAACGAACGGAATCACGAATGCTGTCTTCGTCTAGCACTGTCTGGATTTCCCGATGATGAGGCATCAGTTTTTAATAAACTTCACGCTGTATCCTTTTTTTTATTTATTTAAACAGCACTCGAAAAATCTCTGGACCGCAATGATCGCCACATTTGCTGTTCAAAGTTGAAGTCAAACAGATAAGGATTTTATACAAACGCTGTTACAATAAAAGGTATTCGAGATACCTCATAAATAATACAATGGTCATTCTTCTACATAAGGTATCATTAAAACATTTCAGCAGTGTATAATGGTGCGCGCGGGATTTGCATACAAAAAATGCGTACAATTTAAAATGAACTAGCTTTGTACGTACATTTCTCATTCGAGCACGCTTCTTTCCACATTTTCAGTGTTTAAATGAGCGCTTTGTATGTATTTATTTTACCCTTTTTATGGCGTTCAGGGAATAGCTTATATTGTATCCCACACATCTACTTGTTATGGTGGTCTGTTGTGTGGTACAGCTATAATAAATATAGTACTGCTCTATGTTATACATATTTAGTTTTATAACATAGATAGTATTTGTAGAAATTAGCCTGTGGCGTAACATCACGCCGTCATCTCCGAAGAGATAGGCAGAGGAATGTAGAACACTCCCACGTTTTCACCAGTTACGTTTACGTCCCACTATGGAATAGGTTGAGCCTATTGCCACACATCCAGACTCCGAGCCACTACTAGAAAGTCTAAATTAGAAAATTTTAGTAATGCCCGATCCGGGAATCGAACCCAAGATCTCCCGTTCGGAAGTCGCACTTGCAACCAACACGACCAACGAGGCACTCTAATAGCTTGTAATTACATTTTAATATTGTTACACAGTTCACGTCTTTCCTCATACGACATACATACTCGTACATACATATAGATTTTGAAAGAACTGTAGCTCAGCTATCAGCCATTATCTGACCTATTTGGTCATAAGGTGAGTTTTGGTATACCTTTTCATGTACTCCTGCTGCCATCAACATTTGCACTGTGCATCTGTTTTGTCGCTGTTACATCAGTCACTCTAAACAACTCCAATGAGTCCCATAGACAACATAAAGTTTTTACAATGTTATATAAAACTAAGTTAATTGTAATATAATATACAAGTACATAGAATATGATTAACTCGATGTTAACACACATTTGCCCATATTTGCCCATAACGCTTAGACAGACAGCTTTCAAACGAATTTAAAGTAGTATTTTCCATTGATAATTATAATTCATTATTGATATGATTCTTGTCGAAGATCTCATTACTAAACCTTGTATATAAATGGTTGTACACAGGCTTCCATCTGTTTCTAGAAGGAACCTATGGTAAGAGCAGACACATGATTAATTTTTTATCCTCAGTGTATGAAGGTCAAATAACCTATACGAGATTTCAGCTAGACATTATAGTATTTTGAAATGACTTTTTATATTTCATCTATTGAAAGTAAATGACCGTTTTTAATAATAAATATACTGAAGAGACTAAAACATGTAAATAGTTATTTAGAAAACAAATATTTATCCACGCTGTTCGTACGCTAATCAAATGAATATTCCAATATGGATGGTAGTTACAAAGCAATCAAAAAACTTCGATTGACTCGTGAAAATTTAACACTTCAATCCGACGTCCGTATTATTGTACCTACTGTTGTTGATGTACCAGTTTTGATTGGCTATTGATCATATACTAGATATGGATATAACTAAAAACGTTGTTACATTTCGATATTGTGACCGAAACACACCACGTTCAATATGTATATTTGTGACTATGGATTGTTAGTTTTATTATTATGCAGTTAGCGGGTGACACATATCTCTATTCTGACCAATCTACGTACTGCTATATCATTTTATCACTAAAACATAACAAACATCCCGCCTGTAATCCACGAAGAACTCTTCAGCTTTGGTTTGCAAGCGCTATTGCCGATCGGGAGGTCCCAAGTTTAATCCCGGGTCGGGCACTAACCAATTTAAATTTCGTAATAATGGCTTGGAGTTTCGATTTGTGCCCGTTGTATGGAAATAGGCTCACCACTTATTCCATAGTGGGACGTAAACGTGGGTGAAACATGAGAGTGTACTATACCCCTCTGCCCATCTCATCGAGAAATACAGACGTGAATACATTAAAACAAGATAAAACTATAGCCCGTTTGCTATCCCGGAAGGAACCGACACGTTATGACATCATACATCAGAATGACGGAATATTCTGGAATAGTCCTAATCTGTACAAAATTGCAAATCACAAAGACCAATATACTTATCTTACTTACTTACTTATCGAAGTTTAAATAAAAGTTAAGAAATCCTTGTTACATTTTTAGAAAATGCACAGGAGAATCTTTAAACGCCCCTTCGTGCTCCTTCACGAGCTGCCTTCAGTAGTTAACGGCGGCGATGGAAATAAAGCAAAACGAGGTATTGAGGTCGCCCGCGTGATTTAATCCGATATCAGGGTACATTTTCCGATACATGTAGCAATCGAGATACGTTCAGTGTGCAACTAATTCTTCTTCCCTCCGGGGAATCAGCGGGAGACCACGGTTCGTTTAAAGGAACGAGTTGTCTACCCCATAATTAATTCCCATAGTCCCCACGCAGGGCATGCGGGTTGGGGATCACAGAGCACAGCTTTTCGTACCGCCTACTCTGCTGCCCGTAGGTGGCCAGGACATTTAGCTACTCGTAGGTAGACCGCGCCATACCGCGATCTGCCAGCGTCGGGTGTAGTCGCCTCTTACGACATCTGCATTCCGACTCGGGATCGGGGAATGTATTCTTACTCCGCCCCGACACGGACGCGCTACTTACGTATACATATCTTCACGACAAGTCCCTTACGGGGTAGGCAAAGACTGCCGAGACCCAAATAAATCTATCCTTACAGATCTACTGATGTACTTCTTCTACATTTTATCACACTCTCCGCACCTGCACGCTAGTATCGAAGGCTTCTGACTCCCTCCTCAGTTGTAAAACTCTACTATACAAAAAAATCGATATTCCAATGTAAGGCTTTTAGCTTCAGTATATTTCACGCTAGCCTGTCCCAAATCCCGGTGTTAACAATGGAATTTACATAAATTGTGAAATCATCTGTTTTAACCTCTTCCATTTAAAAGCAGGGCGAAAGCTGCTGTCTTGTAGCAGTGAACTCAAGAGGCAATGACAATTCGTCGTCAGCATCTCACAGTGCATTTAACTGAATATTGATTAGCAAATAGAGAAAATTAAATTCTAATGACTACCTCGTTGGTCGTGTTGCTTGCAAGTGCAACTGCCGAACGGGAAGTCCTGGGTTCTCGATTCCCGGGTCGGTCACTACTAAATTTTCTAATTTAGATTTTCTAGTCGTGGCTCGGAGTCTGTATATGTGCCCGGTACATCGTGAGACTTAAAAGTAACTGGTGAAACGTGGGAGTGTTTTACATTCCTCTGCCTACCTCTTCGGGGATTACAGGCTTTTTTTTCTTTTTTAAATATTAATACCATTGGTAAACGCAACAGGAATGATAGCAATGCAAGTGTCATAATCTTAATCATGTAGCATTTTAGCAAACTCTACATCCACTTCAGTGATCGCCTCGTTATTCGCGTTGATTGCAAACGCGAATGCCAATCGGGAGGTCCTGGGTTCAAAGCCCGGGTCAGGCAGTATTAGATTTTTCTAATTCAAATTTTCTAACAGCCCGGAGCCCTGAAATGTGCTCGATGTATGACAATAGATTCAACAACTGTTCCATACTGGGACGTAAATGTAACTGGTGAAAAGTGCGAATGTATAACATACCTCTGCCTACCTCTTTGGAGATTACAAGCGAGATGTTGCGTATATCTACTCTACTAAATATAGAGATTGCAAAATTATATGACGCAAAGAGTCTGATATCTCTATGTAAGTGTAGAGACATCGCTTCAGCTCACATTTATTTCTTATTCTCGACGATTGTGAATATATTTCAGGAATGAAACGCTCAAGTGTCACGTCTCAATACTGCTCGCTTTTCATTTTCTTACCTACATTTCTTTTTTCAACTGCAAATTCATTATTGAAAGATTCACGCTATCATATGTCTCTAAGGAATTACTGACGAACAATATGGCAATCAATTCTAAGGTTATATAATATTGATTGGCTGTTTACTAGACTGTTATCTGCCGCCCACATCAGAAGCAACTTAATCGGAAATCTAATTTAATACTTCAATATAAATGTATCCACCCACAAGAGGTTTTTAGGGAACGATATGTTTATAAAATATAAGATTATATATTTTTTCATTACATATTTTTACAACACACATTCAAAGAATCGTTAACAAAGACGTAAACATAAACTCCGTGAGTTTGACCGTACACCCTGTGCCGTCGACTTACATTACGAGTAGGTAATTACAATACATTTTTACTTTGTTCACTTTGTTGGTTAAATGGTAGTAGTCGTAAGGTAGACGTAGAAACCTATTGTTGACGATCCGTATCATTTTTAATACTGAGTGTTTTTTTACTAGACTGCAATTTATTAACCAAATCTTAAGTTTTGACCTGATCTTTCACTTTCTCACATTAAAAATAAATACTTTATAAATGCTTTGTATTCGTGTGAATGTATCGTGATTTATGTTTCTTTGAACGCAACATAAACCTGTAATTTTAATATGTAAATACCGTTTTTTACTTTAATGTGCTTAGTGTCAAATAAGTACATACACACACATACTATTTGTAGTGCATTAAGACAAAAAAGTTATGTAACGCCAATAAAAGTAACTTCAATAACAGTAACGCCAATAAATGCCATAGAACAATTTTCTGATGCAATGTCGCAACTTGTTGAGAAAGATCCTCCCAAATTGCCATGCAGTTTAGTAGAACAATTGAATCTGCCCCTAGATTTGAGTTTGAACAATAATTACGTTCATTAAACGTATCAAAACTTAGCTGATCACTATAAAAGTGACATGAAGGATCAAAATTTAAGTTACAGATTTATAACCAAACACATCAAGTCTACAAAATGTCCCTCTTATCTTAACATATGTACATATGTACTACTAGTGTATTATAACATTTTATGAAGGCTTCCAGGGCAATCGATATTTAATATTATGCATATATGTATAAAGGTCACGAAACGGGTCATCGTGGATAAGACTGGCGTAAAAGCGTACTGAAATGGGCAACCGACGCGTGTTATATGGGAAATAGGAAAATAACCGGCCAAGCTATATTGTCAATAGCGAGCCAAGTCAGAGCCATTAAAGTACTGCAGTTAGGGAGTGCACACACGGAAATATACTGTGAGTTAAGCGTCTCATGTACTTGTAGTACATAAGGAGGCTGAGTGTGAATATATTAATTATAAAGAAATTGTAGAGAGAGTAAGAAAGCCATAAGTACGTATGTAAATGAAAATGTCGCGTTGATGGAAAGAGAAAGAACATACATTTGGTATACGTGTATTCGCACCTGATTGACTTGCCGCGCGATGTTGCTGGCCAATAGAATAATTTTAAAAGAGAATCGAATACCGAATTCATTTTCTTTCTCTCTCTATCGAAGAGACGACTTTGTCCTTGACTCGACTACTCTACAACACTGACAATCGTATTTAATATAGTTTATAATATCTCAGCTATAAAAAATAACTTCACGCCTGTAATCCCCGGAGAGGCAGGCAGAGGAATGTAGAACATTCCCACGTTTCACCAGTTACTTTATAAGTCCCACGATGGAATAGGTGGTGAGCCTATTGCCTATTGCCTTGTAACAAAGTAAAATAATGTCGTTAGGATACCTTTACACACAATATTGTGATGTCGAGCTAGTCATAGTCTGTGCGAAGGTAACCTGTTTGACTTTTGAAAAACCATACGTTCTGAATGCGTATGTACATATTTACCTACTTTCATAATATGTAGACAATTTACACCCTTAAATAGAATAAACATTCGCTCGAATTAAATAGAATAAACATATTGTTTGTGATTAGTGCGATACGAACCCAATACACCCAGATCAGCAGTTAGTTTTAGTAACCACTGGATTAGTGTTTTCGAATAGAAGTCATTAAAACGTGTCCACAGCAATATAAAGTATAGATTTGTACTAAAACATTAAACTACAGCGTACCGTGCGACTCTCATTTAACAATGAGTTTGAAGCGTTTCAAGACGAATTAGATCCAATAGAATAGAATAAAAATTTTATTATGGTTAAGCTTAACTAAATTACTATAGTCAACATTTCGAAAATTGTACGAAATGTGATCTTCAGTTAATTGATACACCACCATATTTGGTGATATTTTTAACAATCTTCTCTATACTGAAATATAGGCGTGATATTATTATATATTTAGGACAACATTAGATAGGACTTTCTGAACATCCTAGGCTTCACCTCGCTTTGCATCGGGCGTGACTGAAATCAAACGCGAGCGTATAGCTATAAAAAATATATGCATACACATAATAATAATGATAAATATGTTACCGTATTCTACGTGGCCTAAACTAGCAAGAGCCCGCTGTATATTTGTGTATTTAATACGTCATACACATTTCAAAATTTCTCTTTGTCCACAGTCAATGATCCAACTTAAAGAACGGAAAGAAATGGACGAGGCGTTCAAGAAAGCGCAGAAGCCGTGGGCCAAGTTGCTGCAGAAAGTGGAGCGCACGAGGCTGGAGTACCACACGGCGTGCAAGCAGGAGCGGACGGCGCAGAACCAGGAGAGGAATGCCAGCGGGGACAGCTCGTTAAGTCCCGACCAGGTATGAGGACACGGCGGAACTTACAAGGTTTTGAATGTGGAAATTTTTATGGCGACGAATAATTGTTACTGCTTTGTTAATACCAAAGAAACGATACATATGTGGAAACTAGCAAAAATACTAAACCTTAAATATTTTTTTTTTCTATTAATAATGCTATCGTTGAGAGATATCCAGTAACTCTAAACATGATATCTTAATTGAGTTCATATATGACTTTTATGTTACTTCCCTTCGCCAACCTACACTATAATTTGCTATTTTATTTACCTTCTCCACCCACAAATTCTCCGTTTACTTATTCAACGTTCACTTGGAACTTGTTACGGATGGAACTTTATCGAATAACTCATCGGTAACTTTTATTGCGCGCTTGTTGCTTAGTTTATTATTATTGACTTGTCCCAGATCGAATGTAGGTTTCATAGTGAGTGTATTTTAAAGTAATATAACATTAAACTTGAATTGATAAATTTTTGATGTGAAAGCTATCGGGTGGTGTTCCAATATTATAATGTATTCACGATTCGTTAACAGCTCATGTGTGTTTTACTGACGAGTTCACTGGAATATGTTGTAAAATTTTTGTATTCATTTACCATTTCTAATACCTGTCAAGTCAATATTGTTTTTCCTATCAACAAATTAGCTTTCATCTTAGGTTACTTTCGCACGATCCTGGATAAAAATGCGTATTTATTTTATGATAATTTATTTCTTACTACATTACAAAATTAGTAGATCTTACTCTCAACCAGAAATTGCAGTAAAAAGTTAGTGTTAGTGACATGTGTAATAGAGTTTAGATCATCAAAATTAAATCTTAGGCTGGAACTACATGTAGATATTATCAACTTGGTCGGCCTTACTCGGCGTTGCGTCGTTGAGTCTCCATCGATCCCTCGAAAGCTTTGACCACGCTTTCGTGTCCGATCGAACTGCCTCGACAAGTACCCGAAGGTTGCTGTGCTCTTTTCCTACATTTATCATAAGACCGACTTTTATGTATTTCTCCACCTCTTCAAATTTCTATTGTCCTAGTTGTACTGTCTTTGGTGTACTTTCTTTGAAGAATACGTAACATCACGTTCAACGTTCAACGAAATTTAGGCGTCTTGTTATGTTGTCACCTAATGTCATCACTATTATATATGTACTAGAGGCCTAATCTACGCCTGTTATCCCCAAAGAGGTAGGCAGAGGAGTGTAGTACATTCCCACGTTTCACCAGTTACGTTTACGCCCCACTATGGAGTAGGTGGTGAGCCTAATGCCGGGCAAATATCCAGACTCCGAGACTAGAAAAATATTTCTTTCTATTCTCATACACCTGACGTCTACTTCTACATTCATGATACTCGCACGGGCATACCGTATTCAGAGATTCGGTATAACGCGATATAAATATTGTTTTAAAACCAACTTTTACATAATAATAAGATAAGCGGTCGGATAATATCACGTGCGAAATTGTTTCATAGTGACATCAAGCGAATGTTGTCACGGTATCATCGACACGATAAGGCCAATGTCGATATGCACCTGCAACACTTGTACGACATGTTGATTTTTGTGTACGGTCAAGAAGAAAACGCTTACACGAGATCGAAATACATACAATCATTTATAATATCTAAATGTTTTTTTAAGACACAAGAACAAAGTGTCTTCTCCTTAATAGAGACATTAGGAAACATATTATTACATATTATGACATATTATTAGTTATAGTCTATTTAGCAATTTAAGTTACAATTAAATTACTGATTGGCTCTGTAGGTTACATCGTGATTTTTAATAGAAGTACCTCACCGAGTACACCTTAGCAGAAAATAAGCCTTTAATTTCCTGATAATTACAAATTTGATTATTATTTTGGATTATTATTCCTACTCTATTCCCTTTTCTATTTTTAATCATAGTCTTTATTAGTATTGTTAGTTTAGTTTAATTTTGTCTTGCATAATAAATAAAACCTACTCTAAAAAATCTGCTAAAAAAAATCTATAAAAAAATCTTATGGATGAATGGATGTAAACATTCAGATATACATAATTGTTTAAAAATAAAGGATTAAAATTTTTATAACAAATATTTTCATATGGTACGTCTATATTATTACCTCAGTCAGCTTCATATTATTTTATTACAGATCGTTAAAGCAAATTAATCAACAGTCAACTGGCCTTTAAACTATTTCTAGTGCTTATTCGTCATTGTACGTTGCATTTACCGAACATAAAAACGTTTGTAAAGCTCTCTTTCAAAACGAAAAATCGTTGACGTTTCGTTTTCATCTACATAAATATTTTCATTTAATAAACTTTTTTACTGTGCTGTACACAGATAACATCTAACACTACTGACTTACCTGCTTATTGATTAGCCATACTTTTATCTATATCTGGAAGTATTGCTTATCGCGATTGGGTTTCTGAGTAAAAAAAAAACTCATCGCATTGCTGCAGACCGTACCGACTGTAATAATAATACTTAAACGTATTTAAATAATATCTGTAAAATTAAAAATGTAGGTACTGTTGTGCTTGTGCGTACTGCTAATATTATTCCTGTTGCCATGGAAACAGGCACAACTCCATGGGCCATCATACACGTAACATTTGTACGTAAAGTGACATGTACACGGTCGCTGGTGCAGTTCATCGAGACACATTGTAGAGGTTGACAGTTAGTTTATTTAGTACCAATAGGTAACACGCTTCACTACAATGTCGTCCGGCCGTACACGCTTCACTACAATGTCGTCCGGCCGTACACGATTGACTACAATGTTAAAACTTAAATCACGATGTAGAGCGCATGTCTGAAAAGTATTTCTTCATTACTGTTTCAGTTATCAAAGTAAAATAATAAGAGAGCTTGGTGTTACGGGAACCAGACGGCTGATAAACTACATAAAATATCTATTTGTATTATTATTTTTATTTTTAAATTTGCAACTGTCAGTTTGATGAAGCACTGCGCCAAGCAAGGGGCCAATAAAGAAGAAAACCTGTAGTAACGTAAATTTGGCAGCTATATTGTTGTCACGAGTGTCGTTGAACTGTACATAGGTATTTCAGTTTAATAAAATTTTCATCTCGCCGCCCTTAAAAATCGGGATCCTTACTGCTTTAATAACTCCACTTACTGATAATACTTACTGACAAGGAATTAGTATTCTTTAGTCATATAAAAAGTCAATTGCGTCAGTGAGAAGCTATGAAATTCGTTTATCGATTGATAAGTTTCGATTTCAAATGTCGATAATAATTGCTTTAATAATCCGTAATATATTTACGATCGAGATTGTTATTAGAATATAGCTATTTGTATCCATGAGATTTTTTCGAATTATTTATTACAGAAAATTATATTTCTGAATTTCATGATTATGTATGTTTGATTTCTAGTCTCTTTCCTTAATGAAAATGTTAAGGCCATAATCAGCCCCGGCAGCAAACTGAACCCCTTACATTTCTAAAATTTTATATCTGCTGTATGGCAATAGGTTCACCACCCATGCCTACCTCTTCGGAGTTTAGGAGTGTGATGTTACGGTGTCAAATTCCCAAGAAAATCAAAAACCAATTTGTACTCGTAAGTAATAAAAGTCTTCGAAACCGGCGTGCAGATATAATTGTAGAAGCTCGCTGTAAAATAATATAATTAAGTGAAATAAAACCATAGTAGGTAGTTTAATATAAAATAGTAGTTTAATATTAAATAGAAAATAATTGAGAAGCTTCTGAAGTAAAAATTTCAAAGCGCTCCGCCGAGACAGGCCGTTTGCTACCGTTGGAACACGTCACAGAGAAACTCAAAGGGAATTTCTCTAGCAAACTTTTTAAGTCGCAAAACTTTGTAAGTGCTCAGTTTGAATTTCAAACTAGCTTTTACTATATTAGTTACTCCTCATTCTTAAATTGAACCAGCGGTTGTTTCAAACTATACGTAAAGCAATATTAAACATATACCTGTCTGTGACTTAAACATGACAAATAGAAGTTTCGCTGCAGTTATGTTGCGCGAAAAAACTGCACCCAACCTGCATTTTTGCAGCATGTCTGCAGTCCTTATGCAGATATGTGGCCAAATTTATTATAATGCGTGAAGTAATAGAAAATATTTTTTTGTGCAGAAATCTATATGATTAGGTACCTGAGTACACCATATGCTATATTTTTTAATATGTCTAATATTTTACCAGTGTCCGTATTAATTGTAGAGATAATTTAGAAGTTGATTGTAAAAACAATCAAATGTAATTTCTCTTTCGTATATAATCAAATCTTCCGATTGTCGTGAAACAATCTTACAAAAATGTCTATGAATTCTACATCTATACAAGTTACATGTGTAGACATTTTTATATCCTATTTTCGAGATTACAATTTCCTGGACTGTATATAAAGTATACAAATACTTTGTGCAAACTATCAAATTTTCACTAAATTTACCCGTTGTTTATAATCAGATCTCCCGATTTAGGTATCGTAAATAAACCCGGTATCTGGTTAACCGGCGAAAATAAACCACTTCGCGCGCCGTGACGTCACCCCGCCTCCCACGGTTGTTCTGGCACTTTCTTGCAACTGTCCGGGAATGTAAATAATATGTAGTACTTACGTAACTTCAGGCCTGTAATCCCCGAAGAGGTAGGCACCGAATTATCGTATACACGAATATGATATTGTTGTGTTTTAACTGCCGGTGTACAATTGTTCATGTTAGGAATGCGTGCAGTCGCGTAGGGACAGATACGGGACCACAATCTTGACAGGATCCGTTGACTCGTCCTCCGCCTAGCGTCCGTCGTATGTCTCTTTACTGACACTAATGATGCGAAATGTTGGTGGAGTTTGCATATGTCCAAAGTAAATCAATCCTGTTAAATGAAACAGCACATCATTTTATTTATTCTTTATTTTACACTATAATGGAAAATACAAAGGGCGAACTCAAACAAAGCCTATGAAAATGTAATATCAATAATAATTTGGTGGATGAAACTCAGCTCTGGATTACTAACGGAGCATATCTTGTGCACTAACAAAGTGTCTCGAGTAAATCCCCTCAAATTGCATGTGACGCTATGGAAATTGCAAAATTGAACGACATCCGCGTCTCCAATATTGCCAACGAGCGGTTTGATCTAACCGTTCTGTTGGTAGTTAATTTTATGTAGGCAATCTGACAGTTGCCTCGTTACCATAGCATACACTCTGCGTACTGGCAGGTGGCTGTATTTATGTTGCAAGATATTTATCATTTACCAGCAGATTCCGTCCACTTCGCCGAACGAAATATTAAATTTATTATATTCTTCTAGAAAAATATTTTTCTTCAACTACATAATATTCAAACTGCGACTTTATATATCTATTTTGACTTTAAGTCGCCGAAACGTAACATCACCACATTAATCCCCGACGAGGTAGGGAGAGGAATGTAGTACACTTCCAGGTTTCAGCATTTACGTTTACGTCACTCCATGGAATAGAAAGATCCTATTGCCATACCATACCGGACAGAAATCCAGACTTCGAACTACTATTATAAAATCTAAGTTAGAAAATCCAAAAGTATCCGGTCTGAAGATCGCATCCAGAACGTCTCGATCATTATTGTACTCGCATTGTGTGTATTAAGGGAAAAGTCAGCAAATAAAGTCTTAAATGATAGTTGATGTCTGGTTTTTCTTGTTTACTCGTAATACAATAAAGAAAAATGATTTTATACGTTGCTTATTTTACTACGATATGCTCTTAATGTATTACGGTGCGCCTTAAAAGGTAACATTGTATTATCTTGTATCAGTCTTTACTCGGAGGATATACAGTGAAGAGTGGAGACAGTCAAATAGGAACAAGAACTACTCGTATGAGAGAAGGAATTCGAAAGATATAACTTTAGAATATATTATTTGCATATAACGTATAGGTATTATATTAATGTAACAATATTGTTAATTAAACGTACGCACGTCTCATACGCAAGTTTTATTGTTACCACGAGGTCCGTTCCAAGGTCCGACGCACCGTTCGGTCACCGCAATGTGCCCCAGCCCCCGACATTCACGCGTCCGATGTTTGCACGTACGTCGAGTCGTACGTTCACAAACAATTAAATAGATGTAGATGATTCGGCGCGAGCTTCGCTGTGTTAAGTTTGTTTCATTGAACTGAGCTAATTATATCGTGGTGCTTATGATTTATGTACCTACTCGTAATCTGTGTTTATAATGGAAATGTTAATAATGTTTTAATGGCGGCAGTTACAAGAAGTAACTTGGATAAAATTATGTATGATAACTTATACTTTCGTATAAACACATGCAGCTGATATGACAATAAGTCAAATAATCTACTTACATTTATAACAGCTACCGTTCAATCAATGTTGTGTAACTGTGAACCGGACGAATGACGTCCCTACCATTGGTCACCTGGTGTTCGCAGCTGAGGCACTTCGCTACTCTCGGCAGATGTTCCTTCCTGTGCGTCCCATCCTTTGAAGCGACGAACAGTGAGCATTGTTCCGATACGGTCCGTCAAACGGGTTCACGCTTCGACGGCTCCCAAAGGCGCTTGAGACGTTACTGAAGTGCGTGTCGCGGGCGCGCGCGCCTGTGTGTGCGCGCGTGTGTGTGCGTGTGTGTGTGCGCTCGCAG
>DWFO01001623.1:0-15351 GCA_018246595.1 Mimoniades nurscia nurscia | reverse complement strand
TTATTAGTGGAATTAATAAATGGTTTATCGTACAAGTGTTAAGTGTTTAAATTAAAATCTATCGCCCTTCTGTTACAATATTATATAAATATATACATAATCAATTAATATATAAGAAATATAATGGGAAACTAACAAATCAGATTAAGACGAAATGCCAACCATAATTTATCAGAGGAAATCAAAAGAGGCTTCCCGGTGAGAGGGGGGGGGGGGAGTGACTATAAGCGTCAACACGTCCAAGTAATCAGTACCACGCTGTGATGAGACCTCGGAAGATGGAGGGATGTTTTACGACCAACCACGCCCGCTCATTCTGACATACCCCAAAGCGCTGATCGATTGATAAGATAGGCATGTGCGAATCAATATATTTTGCACCGGTCCAATATTAAATCTACACGTGGAATATGTTACATTCAATTCTCGGGTAGTATTCGATGCGGAGTCATCCAATTAAATCGTTAATAGAAGTAAAAAATAAGCAAAAATTTCATGTTATATTCTTCATTTCCGAGCTCGATTGCCGTTCGGGCGCTTATATATCACACTGATGAGTGTTATACATATACATATGTATATATTAATATATGATCTTTTCGCCCTTGGCACACGGAGCTCTGCCATGGGGCTGCGTGTGGAGCGTTATTAAATATATTTTTACAGGTCTATCCCCCCTCCTAAATTGATCGTTGCGTAATATCCAAATCTCGTCCGTCACAACGCTGTGATGGAGTGTGATAAATATGAATGGTGGATGAGGAAACGGCAAATATAAATAGCGACGATAATAATTTTATAATCTGTAAAGGAAGTGTATTAAAGTTAACAAATTTGTAAGTATTGATACATAATTTACTAAATTCAAGTTCATATCAATCTAGATATATGGTGTCTGATTTTGAGATACCTAATGAAATTCATTGAACGCCCTGTTTATCAATATAAAATGTAAATGCAATGAACTTTTCTTTTCTTTATTTACTTGTCTTGGAAGCGGTAATGATGCTATGTAACGACTGCCTCTTTGGTCCTGTTGGTTGCAAGTGCGACTGCCGACCGGGAGGTTCTGAGTTCAATTCCCGGATCGGGCACTACTGAATTTTCCTAATTTAGACTTTCTAGTAGTGGCTTGGAATCTGGATATGTGCCCGGTGTATGGCAATAGGCTCACCACCTATTCCACAGTGGGACGTAAATGTAACGTAACATTACGTAAATATTAACACTCAATAAATATCGTCATTTGACGGAATAAGTCTCAACAAAACATTAAAAATATCGGTAGCTCCCGATTCTAACCCACCCCTATTCTTTAACGTTAAATTTCAAATTCATTACGGTCTATTTAATTGTGATCACCTTCATTGTAGTTGTAGAAACTGAATTTATTTGATAATTTGTATCATACCAAATCACGGATAAAAAAACCAAAATATTCCTCTCATATAAAATCGTACATCTCTGCTTTTACAGGACGGGTAATGTATGCTAAATAAATAAGTGAGCATGTGTATATTTGATTTCGTCGGCGAACGAAATGCGGTGTAGTCCCAAAACAAATAATGAAATAACATTATTCTTTGCACAAGCTATGTATTTATATTACATCACACTTATTGCGCTATGGACACTGAACTATTTCAATGGCCACCGAGTACGAAAATACGAAATTCGCAGCATCTGGAACATTAATAATGGCGTAGATATTTAAGACAGAAAAGCGGGATATTTCTTACCTAAGAATTGCAAGGAATTCCTAAAGGGAATTTCATTAAATTCTCCTCCTTCGCTTATTGATATGGACGCCAGCGGCTCCAAGTCGGGTCACACTTTATTAACACATATAAACGTCGGTGAAATGCGTACGTGACGATACGCCATATTGCATTCTGGCGCGAATTATTGGAATACGGGCCGGTTCCGTACAGCCCGAGCAGTTCTATGGAGATATTATCAATTATTTTATTGCAAATCGTTCACAATCTTAAACTAACTTCTATTAATTCACGATTATATAGATGACTGATTAGACGGCTATGTTGTCAAATAAGAGGGAACGATTTGAAGGCGACTTTGAAGCGGAGCTCATTTAGCGTATTTTCCGTGAGCGTCATATCTTTGTCTTTTCGTGAGGGAAGTTCGTGAAATTAGACGAAAAAGATAAAAGGAATTCTCTATTATTATCTATCCTTATCATTTACTTCACATTCTTCAGTTCTTAGGAATATTGCAACCAACATAAACTTGATGTTAGCAATATGACTAATTACATATAATTTTATTACTAACTAAATATATTTTAGTATTTATCACATTTTAATTCCTCAACGTTTCCTATCCTAGATACTTTGCTAACAGTTTATAAATCAATCACAAGACCTACATGTAAATAATGAAATCAGACTTTAGTGCTAGAAAATTAATTCGTAAGCATAATACTGCAACGCAGGCACTCATCGCGAAATTGACCATGCCCTCCATATTGACGTCAAATGGGAAAGCAAATATAAAACTACTTCCTTTTAATAGTCCATTCAAATAGCCAGACTCGGAGCTCAGAACACATTATCGTATCGTGTTTAATGTAGAATTATAAAGCATTTCGATTTAATCCACGTTTACATATCAATTGTTTCCTGACGGCGCTCGGGAATCCTGTTCCTATACAACAATCGAAACAAAAATAGACTTTATTGAAACATGCTAAGGTTCTATTTTAAATACGATAAAGATCTGCTCGGCTCTCCGATCCGGTGCGGTTGAAAGGACCGTTCTAGCCGACGCAACCCTAAACACTTGCACATATTGAGTGCGCAATATATTGAGTGCGTCTAGAGTATGTGTATCCTCGTATATTGAAATAATGGACCATTCAGAAAAATGAAAAATTATAGGTAGGCGTGCCCATTCAATTCCGATATGATCATTCAGTTTATTACAGATACTGAAGGTTATACGCCGCTTCGCTGTATCTTAACGGGTCTTTATTGATGTTTAGTTATAGGTACAAGGGTATGAATTCGTAGTGGCAAGGTCATTTTTAAATTTAATCGTTCTATACTTACAGGTTTTTTGAAATTAATCACAGGTGTTCATGGGAAACAGTGTCCACTTTTCCTATTGCCTGCTTATTTGGTATTTCCTTCAAATAATAAATATCAAGTTAGTTCAATGACGTCTAGTAAATACAATAAATAAAGTGATTTATTTAATTTTTATTAGGTCACATAAGGCTTCTAGCACGAGGTAACAAGTAAACACCCCTGTAATCCCCGTAGAGGTAGGTAGAGGAATCTAGAACACTACCACGTTTCACCAGTTACGTTTACGTTCCACTATGGAATAGGTGGTGAGACTATTGCCATACAAAATCAAAATTAGAAAAATTTATTATTGCCCGACCTGGGAATTGAACCCAGCACTTCCCAATCGGCAGTCGCACTTGCAGTCAACACGACCAACCTGGCAGTCTTGAACCCAGGACTTTTGCACCACTCTAAAACAACGGTTTATTATAAAGTATATTAATATTTATTATATTACGAAATCATCTTAATTATCGCACTAAAATTGAAACGGATTTTCAATATCAATCAGTTACATCTAGCCTCGACTATCTGAGGTTCGACGCCCTCGTCTACATACAACATGTAAACTACGAAATTGAATACCTGATGGGGCTGTTTTTGTTTATAAATGACTTTGTTACACACAGGTACGTAAACACATCGTAACTTAAAACTACGGCTGGGTGGTGCTATAAAGAAATGTATAAGTAGACGAATATTGAAAATTCATCGACTAAGGTATTTTCTACGAAAATTTTATTTAAAAAAAACCATCACCATTCACCATCGTTCTGAAACTGTGCGTGCTGTTTGATCCACTTTGCAATGGAACTGATTTCGTGCACTCGACTGTTACATTTTGGTTTTAACGCGCTCCTTCAAAAACTTTCGCTCGTATTGAAATGATGAATGTCAGAATACCTCACGTATGTTATCTCGAGATAGCCCGAGAAGTTATTGGTCTATATAAGTATAGCAGAGATCTATGTATCAAGATGAATCTCGGACAGGTCTGAAACTGGAATATTTTTTCCAAAAAACACATCCACACGGAAGAAGCTGGTACATAATTGAATTATACAGGTGTATAGATAAAAAATTGCGAAATATTTAATAATAAAATATGTAATTTCCTTACATACCCGAAAAAATGTTTAAGAGCTCAAAGAACTTAGATCAACGAGTGAATTAAACGTGTCAATCTATTAATTGATAAGAATGTCTTAAATCGGGTAAATTAAACGCGGCCAGTTTTAGTTTAGGCCAAGTGTAGTCACCTGTAGTTTCCACAAGTCGTGTTGAGTAGCCGATACTCTGGACCACAGTGTAATAGTTTTAAGCCTTGTCAGAACTATTCGAGTGGTTTAAACTTCCATCAGCAACAACTATCTAACAACGAGCCAACGTAATTACTATATATGTACGAGTAGCTATATCGTAAATAATAGTTTCTGCTAACAAACAAACAACATTTTCCGCGAAATTTCAACAAAACGAATATTCAAAACCTCTCGTCTATACCCACTTATCCATAAAGACGTTTATTTTATACCATGTAGCATAACATCACGCCTGTATTTCGCAGAATAGGGTAGCAGAGGAATGTAGTACGCTCCCACAATTCTCCGGTTAAATTCTACATCCCACCATGGAATAGATTATGCGACTATTGCCGTACCCTGGGTATAAATACAGACATCGAGTACCCAACCTGGGAATCGAATCCAGCTGAACAGTTGCACTTGCAGCCACTAATCCAAAGAGGCTCTCAAGGCTGAGTAATGTGTCTAGAGATAATACGTTAACAAAATCATACTTGTACTTTCTGCTGCACCTGTTGTGATCTATAATAACATCGTTGTACCAATAGTCAGCTGAAATATTCTCCAAATGTCTCCCAATTTTGGGGAGAAACTCTAGCTATGTAGAACAATAGTTTCCAGCTCTATCAACACAACCAAACGTACGACATCTAAAGTAAATTATTAACGCACTTTTTTTCTATATACAAATACAACAAACCCCATATACAATATAATATATGATACAATACAGTATATTTATGATACAATATAATGTATGATACAACACAATATTCCTCATAGCAGGATGCGGCACGTGCGCCGTCTTTATACGTCACATATGCTCCCACTCGCTCATAATCCACTTCGTGCCAATACATCCGCACTTGGTGCTGTATTGTGTACCTGAGATTTACGCGCTATTCCATAAACATTCAAAAGCTTCGTCGAATCGATACGGAATAAGGAAGCACGTGAAGTCAGACTAAGCGTACGTCTCATACATATTCATGTTTTTACGTGCGTTTTTATTGAAACCGGTAATTCTAGTTCCTTTGTGGGTTTTTTTTATGTTTATTTTGAACTACAACTTCTCTTCTGTCCTTTCTCCGTCCCAAGTGTTCACTTTTGACAGTGCCGTGGTGCACATTTCACTCTTGTTGCATGTTGTACTACTCTCCGCAATTCTTTCATCATTATTATAGTCTTTCTTGTGTAAAAATGAACAAGTCTTACGAATTTCTTATGCATTGATAATTTTTTTCCTCTACAGTTGCTTTCATGCAATTATAAACTGGCTTGCTAAAGTATTTTAAACACTCTGCTTCCCATTATTTTATACAAAACGAATCCACATCTTTACAAAACCCCTAAGGACTACTGCATGATTACAGTAGCGCGCTTGTATCCAAAACATCTTTGTGTACAGGAAACTTAAATCAATGAAGAAGTAACATTCTCTTAGTATACGCTTCATCACGGTAAAATTGAAGTCTACACCACTCCCAGGAAGACTTGGGCCAGTGGTGTAAATACCTAAATACCGTTAGTTCTTTTCCGTAGATTACGAAGTAAACTAGCTCCACCGAAACATTCCTTGTACATAAAACGGTTATTATGAACATGAAAAGTCATAATCTCCACATTCACGTATATATTTCAAATACCAATCATGGGATTTGTAATTATGGTATCTATGGCTCGCTGCGAGCCCGTGTAGCGTGTTATTTCTCTTTTATTCTTTAGTATTTGCAAATTCACAAGTGTTATTATTTTAGATAGTAAGCCTTAGAAGGGCATAGGAGGCGGTCAATTTTCGCAGTATTCTACCAATTTTAGCCACTAACCCATTTTTGCAGTTGTCGAAACATGAGCGACGGAATGCAACATCCTGGATGCTTTGTACTGTTTCAGTCGTAAAAAACGAAGAACAATTTCCAAAAGTTAACAATATTTACTTATTCCCGTAGTAATAATATTATCGTAAGAACTCGTACCGTAATATTGAAGGTCTTCGTACCCGTATTTATAATCACACTTTACAATTTCTGAAAAGAAAATGTAAAATAATGTAGATACATGAAAATTTCACAGTGGTTCGCCTCCCCTAAATGGTTTCGCGCTGAAAAACCTTTTTAATATTGGAACATTTCGCTACTTTCCTTCACTTTGAGACCGGCAGTAAACTGTTTGTTCCTTCTACACTTCATATCGTTCTTATTATGTACGACTTGACAAATGTAGATTTTGTGCGTTTTAACTTTTATTCACAAAATTTGATATACATAGGTGTTCATAATGTATTTACGATTATATTACGATATGATTTTCAGCTGTCTGATTCTGCCTTATTTGGAATCAGGTGACCATGTGGTGTGATTTCCTGAGACAAGGATGTATTATTTATTATGCTAGCGTGAATATGTGCATATCTGCGTGTTTACGCATGCGTGTGTCCGTGTGCATGTGTGCGTGCATGTATCTGTACGTGCGTGCGTGTGTGTTTGTGTGTGTATGTTTGCATATGTTCAAAAGTTGATATTTAACTGCACTATACAAGGTATATTACACAATAAAGTTTACATAATTAAAAGTGTGTGAAAGCAAGCGACATTGAAAAGAAAGTTGTATATATGTACATACAAGATTACACCACAAACAGCATTAGTAAACAACTTAACCTAAATTAAACAAGTTATTAAACAAAACCGTTCGGAAGTATGGCCACGAATTTTTTTTCAAAAGAACCCGTTAAAAACCGTAGGGTTACGTTTGCAATACGACTAACGAGTACGGGAA
The DNA here is from genome assembly GCA_018246595.1 of Mimoniades nurscia nurscia. Taxonomy (NCBI): domain Eukaryota; kingdom Metazoa; phylum Arthropoda; class Insecta; order Lepidoptera; family Hesperiidae; genus Mimoniades; species Mimoniades nurscia. The sequence continues at coordinate 8,180 of DWFO01001623.1, read as the reverse complement.
AAGCTTTGCCGTATTCATTTCCTCGGTACCTTTCACATGGCATTAATCAATTCATAAATAACTGATTACTCGGGCCCTGATTGACATCGTTTCGCCGAACATCAAAGCCTTGATGTTACATATACAGAGAGACCTATTGGCTGCCAGTCAAAAAAAGTAGGCGATGAAAAAATTCACTAACGACTACAGACGCGCACTTTGACAACTCGCTCCATTTTTATTCCGATTTTTGGATACGGTAAACGTCACCTATAAATTTTAAGCATTCATCACCATAAACTCTATCATCGTACTACTTTGGGATACGGGTCTACACGGATTTCCTGTTGAAAAACGAGGGTTCCAGCCAGGTTACCGAGCTGGCTAAACGTCTGTTGTCAAAGTTGAACTCTGAAGAACTCTAATATGACTACGTCGTTGACCGAGTAGTTGCGAACTCGACTTGCGGTTCTGAGTCTAAATCGCGGACCGGATATCATTGGACTTCTCTAACTTAGATCTTCTAATATTACTTCTAGTAGTACTTGTACACTCACTAGTAATACTAGCTCGAAGTCTGAATTTGTTACCGATGTATGCCAATCGCCTCACCCTCTACTCCATAGTGGGACGTAAACGTAACTGGTGCAACGTGGAAGTGTACTAAAAAACCTTTCGACCTGACTCATCTGGGCATTACGGACAGGAAATCACGGGCATCGTTATGTTTTACTGTTAGCTACAGAATGTGATACATGATCTGAAAACGGACTGACAAGAAATAATACAACACCAGGAATTATAACTGAGACCTTCGGTAATAGGAGGCTAAATTCTAAATCACTATAACTAAAGTATAACAATAAAATAGCAATTCATTTGCTTTCCTATAAGATCAAAGCAAAGTTACCCCGTACTAATACGTTTGTCTATTATAATTTCGATTTGAAAGATACACCACAGCACACAAGTTTTAAAATACGCGTGGCGAAAAGTATTATGAACAATCTGTTAGCGATACATATACATGATACATAAATTACAATTGTATATTATATGTATTGTATGTATAGGTATTGTATTTTTAATTACAGCAGATGTTAACATTTTCTATATTTAGTTCCGTTCGCCAATATTTAGTCGCACGAAGCGGATTAAATATTCATTCGCATGTCTATAAACTGCGGAACATAAGACGCGATCAACGCTCACAGGGTTACCAGTAGCGGCAAATGTTCGCTAGTATTGCCATACTATGTAAGCAATCAGTTGAAGCAATCAGTCCCGGTTGTAATTGGTAGACAATAGTCAACAATATATATCGGAAAACTGGAGAGGTGTTATAAAAAGTCATATATCTGTAACGCATAACACCACGCTTGTAATTCCCGGAGAGGTAAGCAGCAGATTGTGCCATACATACACATTTCACCAGTTACATTTCTGTCCCGTTGTAGAATAAGGGATCAGGTTATTGGCATACTAGAAAATAGCCATTGCTAGAAAATTTAAATTAGAAAAATCCATTAGTGCCCGACACGGAATTTGAAGCCAGGTCCTCTGATTATTTATAGTTGACATAAAATTTGATTATAGGTGACATAAAGTATCATCTGACTATAGTTGATATAAATTCAGCGTCATTTCTAGGGGTCGTTTAGAAATATTAATCCATAGACAGCTTTGATACACAACTCAGAATACAATCTTATTATTTCAGTTGTCTATGCTTTAATGATATTCCTGTATTACAATGTTTTCCAAACATTATTCTGCCATGGCCCGGTAATTTTCACACTGCCCTTTCGCGACCCACTTAAGACCAAGATGATTCTATTGGGTAAAATTATACGTATTTATTAATAGTAAAGACGTTTTATTAGTACTACATACTTTAGTATCGCCTATTTACTTAATAAATTTTAGTGCCAAGTATGAAGCTGCTGTTTGTTTTTTACTAAAGAATCCAAGTTCGCGAAAAATTATGAAAGTTTTATCCTAAGGTCTGGTTCCATATAAAATCTATAGAGATATTATTTTTAAAACAAGGCGGGAATGTTGCAACCAGGTATTTTATTTTGCTGTATTACATAAAGCGTGTCTCATTGCCACATAGAAATAATGAGAAAACGAAATTACTAACAACTAAAAATTGTGGGCAAAGATGTGGTAACTTCTGCTAACTCAAAATCGTGGGCGGATCCGGTGCAGCGCTGTTTTTTAATCTCTCTCCCTTGCTCTCTCTATACCTTAAATATAGTATTAATGTTGCTCAAATATCTGAGCATGTATCATCCAGTTTATTACAATTATAAAATGAATATAAGGCAAAACACTGTCACTGTCAAATTTGACACAAAGTTTTTGTCCAAAAATATGAACAAACTTGGTTTTAAAACTTCGTCTAACAACTACGATTTTACATAAATTTCATATTTGTCTCAAGATTTTACGGTAACGATAGGTTGATAATGCTTGTTTACTAAAAAATCACCTGACCCGCGGCTCGTGACGTCACAGCCTACAAGATACTATACGGATATAGATTGAACCATAACGCGGTATCTAGTGCGCATTGTCAACATACGGTGCAGTCTACGGCGGCTCCGGGCGACGACCCATTCAACCAGAACAAACAATGCCGGGCAAAAATCAACCGCAAGCGATTAAAGCGCTTGCTGCGTAAAACGCTGCTGAAATCTATAGTATTTTTACTTCATTATAATATTGAAGACATGAATCGTTGAAGGTGTTATGTAATTAGTACTTTACTTACATTGCAGCACGCAGTTACCGCGTGCCTTTTGATACACTGGCTATTTTAATATTTAAACGTTTCAAGCGACTTTGAAAGGAGAAGACACGTGGAATAGGACATAACCTTAATTTCTCCATCCGCTTGTGTCTTAAATTATAAGTTTATAGAAAGTAAATTATTTGGATAATCACAAAGACACTTCTCTGCGTTTTTATTTGCTGTTTTTTTCATATAATCAATCCGTCCGACCGGAAGTGGCACTGAAACTTCCCCACTTCATTTTTCCAGCGGTAGGTACTTGAGACTCGGAGGCTAATAAGACTCATTTTGGATTCTCGCACCATCTAACTAACTATACCAAGATGCGTTGATGTGCCCAAAAATCCAAGGTGTTACGAAACGGAAAGTCAGAATTGGAATAAAGGCAGAAAAATATTTAACATTATATATGAACATTTAATAATTCAAGAACTTCCTTGAATATCCGTAAATTGCCTCGCGGCTATCACAGAAATATCTATACAAACACAAAGTAACATTTCTTATTTTTGTCATTTATATTTACAATACGGATGTATTTACAGGATGTTTGAAATGGAATTTAGAAGTAACAGAAAAAAGGAAATTATATTACCTATAACTAATCTATACCAATGAAACAGTAAAGAATAATATTGTGAAGGAATCTTTACTTTACTTTAGAGATCTCTAGATGTCTAAAGTTTGCCAAGTAACATTTGGCTAGCGTGGAAAACTATGGCTTTAAACGGGTATCACGACAAATTTAAACTGTGATATCATTAATGTACGGTACGGGTATGAAATCTCTATGTTTTAGCCGTGGTATAGAATGAACCGCACCCTCGCGCATCACGAATTAAACCACAACGGAAACCACATCCCTAATAATTCAACGAGGAATTTGGTATATGTTTACGGATTGATAATGATTAGTTTTTTAAGGCTCGTGTTTCACTGCTACATCGCCAAATAGAAAGCGTGATTCAGTCTAAGATGAAGCAGGCTTAACTAGAAAATGCCTATTGACAGTTGTCTTGAATGGTTTCTTGAAACTGTATGCCACTAATTACAAATGCCTACGCAACGATCGAGTCTAGCAAAATCAAATAAAATTAAGTTTTAGATAACTTAAAAATAACCATAACATAACATTACTTCTATATTCCCCTTAAGGAGTAGGCAGAGAAGTATAATACACATACATGTTTCACCAGTTACCATCCTGTTTTAAACGTATCACCATAAACTAGAGGGTGAGCCAATGCCATACAATGGGCTAAAATTAACCACAGCATAAATACCAGCTAGGAAACAACAGATGACGTAATTTGAAGAGAACTGTACAAGTCCGTGACCCCATGGTACGCCTAATATAAGTTTAATTTCATTCGTCTGACGAAAAAAATAACTTAAACATCGAGATATTTTCTTAACAATTACATCAAGGAGAATTCCAATACGTAATTATTTGATTTACTGCCTCGGATTACTGAGGCCAGCACACAATAGCCAAGATGATCTTGAAAGATAACGAAGACCGAAAGGATTTTTTATTAATAAAATTCCTTTAATCTTATTATTACTGCACGCTCTCCAAGATTTACTTTAACCAAACATCGGCGTTGGAGTATTTTTTCATAATTACCCTGTCTCTGTCCACTGTTGGACATAATCTTTCCCCACAAAGCAGTTTTAGCTATAATCGTCATTTTGGGTATGTTGATTAGAGGATATTTAATTTTTATGTTAATAATATTCAAAGTTATTTTGTGTGGCTAGCGCAATATTTCCAGCGCTGTAGCGGCCGGCGAACGCCGTCTCCCGAGGGGTGTCGGCGCCACTCCGTCGCCACATTCGCGTCTGGCACAGATCTACTTTCTTACCCCTGGCTGCCCCTTTTGCGGATTGGGGTGCACTCATCTATTTTATATCTTCCTGACTGGCGCAAATTTAAAAAGATCAAAACATAACTTCACGTCTGTTTTTCACCAAAGGGATAGGCACAGATGGTACTGGTAGTCCTTTGACCTGATGTGTTACAAGTCCCATTAAATAGACATACCGATCTGAAATCCAGACTCCGAGTTACTCCTCGGAACTTTTAGTTAAAAAAACCTTAAATACGATTACTTAACCCAAGCATTAACTAGCTCAGCGATTGTACTTAAAACATCAAGACTAACGCTGCAGTAAAAAATAATCAATTTTCTAAAATTAGCCACATATCGCTTATGGCCTAGCCTCGTTAGCTTATCGCAAACGATCTTCCCGCCCTTGGGAATTCTGAGATTATAGTTAAGTAATAATCGTTAATCAAAAGGAGTAATGGTCTAGTAGTGTAAATTTCAGGTTACCATTTCGAGGGTCTGGGGTACGAACCGTGACCCATACCTGACCAAGTTTTTTGCTTTTATCTGTTTATTCGTCACTTGATTTGATTGGCTTGTTGGTTGCAAGCGCGAGTGCCAATCGAGAGGTCCTGGGTTTAAATCCCGGGCCAGGCACTATTGAATTTTTCTAATTTATATTATGGCAAGAGGCTCCCCACCTATATGATAGAAGGACGTATACGTAACTGATGAAACATGAGAGTGTGCCACAATGCTCTGTCTGCTTCTAGGGGAATTACAGGCGTGATGTTAGAAGTGTTTTTGTCACTTGTTATAACGGTGCAGGTAATCTTGAAAATGTGTGCTGGAAATCTCCACACATTTTCCTTAATGTTCTCTAAAGCATGTGAAGTCCGCAACACACATGCGGCCGGAGTGACAGCGTTGCTCTGTCATCATGACACGAGTTCTGCGTCTGGGAGAAGAACGTTAAAATGGTCGATGATTGTAAAATCGATAATACTTTCATAAGCTGAAGTAGTGTTTGGGACAACGCAGTCAAACTTTCTGAAAAAATATCCCCTAATCGTGATCACTCATTCGCTCTGTAAGAAACGTTGACTTCAAGCAAATACTACTTGTTAATATTAACTTTTTAGGTTGTCCGGTAGACTGGTACCTAACTCAAAATTTTGCATCGCACAGCACTACTTTCATTTATACGAATGAAAAATAGACAACATATTGTGTTATATAACAGCTAAACTAATATCTTTTTTCCGCTAACTTTAAGCAAATAAAGCCACTTAGAAAGAATTACTTGAGAAGCTATCAAACCCTAAATATTAATTAAACAACACAAACAGAATAAAAAATACATTTTCAATGTAACTGTATAGAACAAGATACTCTTTAAGTGTACATTTTCATATTCTCTTTTATCCCACTTAGTATGAAAGCATTCATTTAATGATATTTTGAGTACTTTCTTGCAAAAAGCAATAAATGTTTCAAGAGCATTAAATTAATAAAGACGAGAAGCTGAAACACATTTCAAGTGAAGAAATACCTTATTATATAATTAGCTAAATTAAGATAAAACAATTAATATATTATAATATATATAATACATAATACTGTATCGATTGCCTCGTTGATCGTGTTGGTTGCAAGCGCGACAGCCGAACGAGACGTCCTGGATTCAAATGCCGGGTCACGCTCTATTGGAATGTTCTTATAGTGGCTCCGAGTTTGACTGTGTCCGGTTTAAGACAATTGACTCTCAACTTATTCCATAGGGGAACGTAAACATAACCAGTGAAACGTGAGAGTGTACTACACACACTCCTCTACTTACCTCCTCGGGGATTACACGAGTGACGTTACGTCACATATAAATTATGTAATGGATTTATGTATTCTAGAAATACATACAGTCACCATAAAATAATAATGACAATAAATTTTGCTAAACGGTACGAGTATAAAAATACTGAATTTACAGATACTAATAGTCCTATCACATAATTGATATTTGTTGCAGATGTCATTCCGTGCACCCTTTTGATTGCTGTTATTCATTTGCCAGTATGTTTATATGAAAAAACACTGTTTTCAGGGCTTTTACACACTTCATACTTGCGTAACACCGAGAGAAAAAAAACCGTACGTACAAACGTTTCGGTTTTTTTTTTCGTTTAAGAATATTTTTTATAGCTGTCATGATCATCAACTTGTAGAATGCTTTCCCGTTGAACACGGAGCCCCCTTAAGTCTAATAGGCTTAAGGCGCTATACTAGCCAAGTCCCTATTGGCAGACGTACTCGTAGTAATACATGTACTCGTATGTTGCATTTTACGAACCAAAAGAAAAACTTACTCTCTTTTGTCGAGGATTATGCAACGAATTGACTTATAAATTATACAATTTTCGATTAGCAGCTCTCGCTGTGCGTCCCCACCGGAGATTCTGTTGTTAGCGACGCTTTAACTTTGCACAAAATAATATTGTTTGGCGACATCGATTAAATATGACACCGCCTAGATTCCCAGCTGTGTGGTAATCAAGCGGTTCTGGACTGACTGACGCACTATTACTTATACATTTTGTACTAGATCTAGAAAATTTCTACTAGAAAGTCTAAGTCAGAAAAATTCAATATAGCACTCTAACGAGGCAGTTGCTAACCTACATATTTTGACCAAATACACGAGACACTTCCTGATGGGACAGTCAGAAACTGGACAGTCTTCGAAACTGGCGTGTGTGTATGAACAGAGTGCTGAATGTAGAAGAAGCACTTCAAATCTGTAATGTCCGAGATATTTAACAATTAGTGCTCTATGTTGTAATGACCTGGCTTAAGGTTATATTAATAGTATAGGTCATATTTACAGTGGATTATATCATACATTGTACCTACAACAACATAGCTTCACTGCGTACCAACATCGCACGAATAATCTCAATCTTCATTATGTAGATAAGTTGTTTTGCGAGGCGCAGGCAATTCGTTAGGCAAATGTTTGTTCACTTCCCGCTACGTAGCTGACCTGATTCGATGCGATTAAATCGGTAAATAGTAAATGTGTGTACCCGATATTTCCTTTTGTTATAAACCACTTACGATCTATAGTTTGAATCAAGGCTCGAAAATACTAGACACTTCAAGGAAGATTGCCCAAACCGGTGCTGGAAGACTTTTAAACTCTTCTTAAAACATTTCACAAACCCAATTGTTTAAGTCAAGTTATCAATGCAACATTTTACATAAGTAAAAAGATAGTTAATGCTAGTAATTTATGTAATAGATAGTTAATTTGAATAAGTGATGTAATTAATTAATTTAATATATTTAATTAATTTCGATATTTGATATAATTAATAAAAGTTACTGACGTAATTAATTAAAACGTAACATGTATTATAACATCTCGCCTCTAATGGCCGATAAGGTAAGTAGAGGGGTGAATTATTATAAATAAATTATTTGACTGAAAAAATTGATTGTATTAATAAAGAAAAAAAAAAGTACCTTCACGCCTGTAATCCCCGAAGAGGTAGGCAGAGGAATGTAGAACATTCCCACGT
>DWFO01001622.1:0-15351 GCA_018246595.1 Mimoniades nurscia nurscia | reverse complement strand
CGGCCAAACGCTAGCCTATCTTATGATGAAAGAAAACTTACAATCTTCTGTATACGTCTCAAAGGATTTTCGTAAAAACTTACCGTCGTAAACGTAATTGCTAATCGAGAACAACATGGCCGCTACAACATTTGCGATTGTTGTCACTATTCAAATATCAGAAGCTGGTACTGATCCCTCTTTACAGTGGTAGATAATAGTAGCATGTGTTTAGCAACAATCGTTTCTTATAACGATGCTTTAATTAATGAGTAAGGTTTTTGCGATAAGAGTGATTATGTAGTTAAAGGGATGACGAACTGCGAAAGGTTGCAGGCAGAAGCTGGATGCGGCAAGCCGAAGACAGGGCGCGGTGGCGCTCTTTGGAGGAGGCCTATGTCCAGCTGTGGACTGGGATAGGCTGGTGATGATGATGATGATGATAACTGTAAACATTTATAATTTTCATGGGATTCTACAGGGAAGCTGCAGCCAGAGAGGCAAAGAAAAGTACTTTTATTGTTTTTCCCATTTGAAATACCGTTAACAGAGGATTCGTATCATTTAACCGATTTTATTAGTAGGTAGGTACTTAAGAGATTCATTGTAAATTAAAGAACGACCCGGGATTTGAACCCAGGATGATTCGATAAGCAACCATGCTTATACTCGTAACCGTTCGATCAAGAAGCCAAAAGAAAAGTTACGAGCTTTTTAAGATCCAATATCAATTCCATGTTCAAGCCACGTGTAGTTTGCGGTCAATTATCTGATGTCAGTACAATCTGAGTTACAGATTATTTGTTACTTCACTCAGAAGGAGCGCAAATTAGTTGATATATTGAATCCTATTTGATTTAAATTCAATTTTTTTGTTTACGTTCGCAGCTTGTTCTTGTAACATAGAACGAGCCTCGTCACGCGGTGGGATAACAAATGGCTCGACGCGGTGCTGTCGAACTGTTGTTCACAAATAAATGGATTGTATTTGTTTTATTAAATTGGTTTCAAAATATCTTACCTGTACTTATGAACAGATGAAATGAAGGCGGATGAAAAGATACGTCGAAAATCAAATATAGCTTTTGTCGAACATTAGGTATTACCCAGCTCTTTATGAAAGCTGGGGTACTTCCGTGCTCACAAATTGTTCGAAGCAATGCTTTTCTAAAATGTATTTTCGCACCGAATCCAATTAACAATATGTCATACATATGTTTATGTTTCACTCTCGTCACGTCGCCACTGGCAGCCCTAATAAAATGGACGTGCCATTCAATGTGTTAAATACGAGTAGGTATGTATACGCTTTGGAAATTAAAGATGTTCAATGCAAAATTGTCATCGGCGTTGCGTTTGTGGTAAATCTTTTCATTTGCTATCTACACTGTAATTATATATTTTATACAATACTAGCTGACCCGGCGAACTGTATTCCAGCACAGAATATATGAAATATCTTTTTATGTAGCCTTTCTGGACCTCTCCTGACTGGATTTCTGTATACTAAATGTTAGTTCCTAGTGTTATGCAAAGGGCACTGGAACAGTAATTCTATTACTCGACTTTTCGATGCAGAGCTTTCAAATATTAAAATGTAGATCCGTTGAATAAGTTTGCAATTTGAAATAGAAAATATTGGGATATTTTTATGGAATGTGGTTGTCGGGCAAAGAGCGTATGTAGTAACGAGCAAAATTTATGCTAAAAGCATTATGCATATTTAACGAGGGAGCCTACCCCGGGCTTTCAGGAGAGGCCTTAGTTTTGTGATGTTAAAACTACTAAAGGTGGAATCAGGGCTGGCTTTTATCATTACATATTAATTGCGTACACACTCGCGTAATTATAAATCCAGTGCGCTGTGGTGTCATTCTGTTTGTATAAAACTGTATTTTAACATCCCTATCTATCCCGTTTGCTCCTTTGTCGATAAATATGAGAGCGTACGACAAATTATCATAAACTCCTTGACTGTCTCGGTGATCGCGTCGGTTGCAAGCAAAGAACGAATTGTCGAACGGGAGGTCCTGGATTTGGATAACTTAGATTTGTGTCCTGTGCATGGCAATGGACTCACCATCTATTCTATAGAAGGACGTAAACGTAACTGGTGAAACGTGGGACTGTACTACATTGCCCTGCCTACCTGTTCGGGGATCACAGGCGTGTGTTACGTTAATTATTATTAAAAAAACTTAACAGACAAACATACACTTACAGACAGGTAGACAGCGGAATGTAATAGTCTCCCACGATTTACCAGTTAGGTAAGAGATACAGACAACAAATAAGATATCTCTAATTGGTTTTCGTTTATTATTATACAAGGCACTCTTTAATTAGTTTACGGAAAATTTGATACGGTCTTCTTAAAGTTACTGAGATCATACAGAGGAAAGGTCATATAGTTGTTAATTTTTTTCTATAATCAAATAGCTGTTTATTGTATTCTCTGTTTGTTACCACATTTACCCAATTCTATAAGATTACAATGGTATTGTATTATCACGGCAGCTCCCTTAAAGGGTATTCAGAGAGCAGCGAGTGCCAAAGATTTAAACAGACCTGTCGTATTTATTAGAAATTCATCACTCTGCAAATTCATGCAATCCTAGCACAGATTACGATAGTATTCATCGAATCATATAAAAGTGCAAGTAATATGAGGATCGTACGAAATTCAATAACGAATCCCGAAATGGATACGTTTGAAACGATTTTCATAAACATCTTTCGAGATATACTATATCGCATGCTACTCATCAATCAAGTGGCGCGTCCGTTGCACGCTGAATAAATCCTCTGCTCGAAATATTGCGTCTCTTTCATAACATTTCCATTTTACCTCGACTGGCTATGTTTAAATCGTTCCTTACGGTTTCATATTGTAAAATTTCCTTTGTAAATCGTATATTTATTTTCTTTTTGCCTGTTTATCCTTCGCTATGTTCATAAGCTGTATTAAAATTTCTTTAGAAGTACTCTCTATTAAGGTTTATCGTTCTTCAACATTTCAAAAATAAGTTTTTGTATTCCCGCGCTTATAAATATAGAGACTGTTGTTTAAAAATAAAACATAAATTTCTTGAAGGATGTTTTGGGTCGATTAGAAGAGAATGAAATACAGAGTAGGTACATGTTTGGCTTGTATGTACGTATTTTATGAGCTTATTATTATATTATAATGCCAGGTACCGTACGGGGATATTAGAGAACACTGTTATATTTATGAGGTTGAACTTAACATAAATCATAATAGAAACGAAGTTTTAAAAAATGAATATTAGATAAATTAATTTAAACTGATGAATAATGTTATTTTTTATCAATTACCGTTTTGGCGACACAGAATATATCACTTTTGTTGGCGATTATATCCTGTTGGGCGTAAATGCTACGTTCATTGTAATTGCTACATTATTCAAATCTCCTTCGAAGACATTGTAGATAAAATATTTAATTGTATTCATTATTCTTTATCTCTCGGATAATATGACCCGAATTTAATATCAGCGAATATGATTAGAAGTGGTTCCCAGTGAAGAGGCACTTGCATTGCAAATTTATCATTTGAAGAGCTTCTCCGATAGCAGCGCGACCTCTGAACAGCCACTCAGTTATATCTTATATTTGCAATTTCAAATGTAATTTTGAAATTCTAGATGGTTTATGTACTATTTTTAAACATTGTTTTATAATATATTACCATTTTTGGTGCTCTACGGCTCCCCCGTAGGAGGACTGGAGACTTGGGAATAAAAATATTTTAATTATATCATACGTATTAAGAAAACATCGGTTGTATAAGAATCTACGTTTTTAATGCAATTACGTTTTTCGCCTTAATAACACCATATCTCGATATTAAATATTAAAAGAATTGCCACTTAAATTGTTTTACTGTATAAATGAATATAACAAAATTCTATTATCATATATTATATTCATTGAAATACTGGGACGTGAACGCCGCGAGAACACCTCTCCGTAGTATAGTTAGAAAGATCATACGCGAATGGATTTGGTAAAATGTTTCTCCAACACCGATACCAGTCCCGTGGGAGTGGTTTGGGAGTCTGAGCGCGCATTTGTGGAAGCGATATACATTAGCACTTTGTAACCTGGAAAATTTGTATCAGTCATCTTCGAAAGATGATTTTCACAAAAAAATGTGATATTTAAATATGAAATAATTATTGTCCTTACTATATGGCTACTCGAAACTGCAAAGGCTCTTCTTTACCCCTTGTATAAATAACATTAAAATGTAAGTAAATGAAAAAACCTACAAAAAATTATATAATATTCATAATAATCCTTTGTAAAAGTGTAAATTATAGTCGTTAAGCATAAAAAGTGCGACGTACATACATAACAACGGAATGGTAATTCTTCGCTTAATTTCAACCGCGCTGTTCCGAATCCTGGCTCTGTACTGATTCGTTGACGCTTTCAGGCTGAAATACGTTGGGCCTCCGGGAATAATCTGTTAATTTGCGGTCGTCTGCGCCGCACGCTCTCCCACTAGCGCTGGACGTACATGGCATGGCATAAGATTTGGTAATTGGAAACGGCATAATTGTGTTGTGACATATAGGTTTTGTGGCTACGTTCATTTGGACATATTTTCGAATTACAAAAAGTAACCTTTATATGATATTTAGCCAGCGTACTGTGTGATTTCGATGGAAATAAAAAAAATGCTATTAAGATATAAATATGACAATTAGCTAATGATCGTCTAAATAATAAGCTGCCTATTTTAATTGATGAGAAAAATCTTCGACGCCAGCCTTATCGATGGCCATGCTTGATTCCTAACATTCTTAATTCTTAAATTATCATTTATCCATAAAAATGTAGTATTAAAACGAGACAGAAAACATGAGTGATTCACGCGTTGTAGGACCATCTATTCTATAAATATCGCTTTGCAACACGTCTGTGTTCAAGTTTCTATGTCGCTGCATTTGTAACGTAACGTAACATCACGCCTGTCATCCCCGAAGAGGTAGGCAGAGATGTAGAACACTCCCACGTTTCACCAGTTACGTTTACGTCCCACTATAGAATAGGTGGTGACCCTATTGCTGTGCACCGGGCACATATCCAGACTCCGAGCCACTACCAGAAAATCTAAATTAGAAAATTTAGTAGTGCCCGGGAATCGAACCCAGGTCCTCCCGTTGGGCAGTCGCACTGTCAACCAACACGACCAACGAGGCAGTCACTGCATTTGTACTACCAAATATTAACTAAACTATATTAACTACATACGAGTAATATTAACTAGTCGACAAACAATCCCGTACCTGCAGTTCTGTGTAATATTTATAACTAATATTTTAAAAAGTACCGAATACTAAGTTTAAGCTTACTGATATATCAATCCGTTCGAGGTCGGTTGCAACTGTCCGGGCGCAAGAATGGTAAATTGTGACTTCACATGAAAATAAGGAACTTCGTTATATAAGTCCAAGTTTAATTTAGGTTCCGTGAAACATTTCCATCGCTCTAAGGTTTAGATATACGAGCACCTCGACTCGTAGATATCAAGTGAATGAAGTACATATAAATAGATACAAAAAGTTGAATTACTCGTACATTAATAATAAATTGATGACACAGGCCAAAAGCAGACAACGGAAACGCTCTGTCCTGAAAAAGATGACAACGTAACACCAGGCTTGTAATCCCCGTATGGGTAGGCAGAGAAGTATAGTATGAAATAGGTGGTGGTGTAAATATACTCCGAACAACTATTAGAAAATCTAAGTTAGAAAAATCCAATAATTCCCGACCCGGGATTAGAAGCCAGGGCCTCCCGATCGGCAGTCGCGCTTGCAATTAACACGATCAACAGCGCAGAAAAATGATAATGCTTTGTATAAATATAAGTACTTATTTTAGCCCGTAAAAATATATAATAGCTTTCATTCAAGTGTGAAATGAGATGCTAGTATTTAACGAAGCGATACACAAATAATCACGGTCTGCTTAAATGTTGCGATCGTAATGAGGCGTATAGTGCGTGTCGACCTTTGTGTACTCGTACCTCTGCTGGCTTGTTCATTATTTATGTACACAGAATTAATTACTATCGGATTACGGGCGTAATTAATTCGTTAATAATAAACACTACTGGAACAAGTTTGTTCTGCATTCGGTTCCGATGTAGGTCATACTTCAAAATAACAAAACTGACATTAAATTAATTTCGTCCAAAAAAAATATTTTTTCCTTTCGAAGTCAGAACATAGAACGGACATGATTGTTTTAAAAATGAATAAGTTGACTTATGTATTTGAATGTACCTATATTTTAATAGAACGAATTCAATTGTTTGTCCTTCCTATTTAAAACTGCTAGAAGTATTTTGTACAATCTGTCGAAATAAATAGGTTGTGACGAAATTAATTACGTAATGGTACATACCTACTGTATAACGCAGACAACATTAAATTAGAACAATGCGGTGTTCGCAAAGCACGGTTAGAATATACTACTATATCAATGGATAAACACCTTAACGGACATATTGAATATATGTATGTGTCTTGTTTACATGTAATCATTGGCTGTATCCAGAGTCGGCAGATGTCGTAATTTCCCAGGATCTAATCTAAATCTATCCGACGGAGATTGCAATTTCGGTGCCACGATGAGAGCTGTTTGGCGCGTACCTGTTAATGCCCTCGATCCCAATGCGCTGATGCCAATAATCTCACGATTATTACTCCGTCTAGATGTCTAATAACGAAGACTATCCTGTTATTCGATCTTAATATTTAATTTATATTAAATTAATGGTCGAACGATTGTTGAACGACATAAAAAGTAACTAAACGTATGCAATACGGTTTTTTTTGCAAAATTCTTGTATTTTATTTATTTTCATTTATGACTGCCTCGTTGGCCGAGTGCTTGTAAGCGCGACTGGCGATCCACGGGTCGTGACTTGGAATCTCGGATAGGGTACTATTACATTTTCTTTACTAGAACTTCTAGTAACATTTCTAGCGGTGGCTCGTAGTCTGGATTATGTATCGTATGAATAATGTATGTATTACGAAACCCGGCGTATGGCAATAAGTTTACTATTTATTCCATAATAGGACGTTAACGTAGCTGGTGAAACATTGGAGTGTGCTTCACTCCTCTGCATACCTCTTCGACGATAAAAAGGCGTAATGTTACGTTTCTAACCTACCTCATTACCGAAAATACCTATCGCAATGCATACCGCACGTTTCCGGTATTACTATTGCAACATTATCGGTACTACCGATGTTGATCGACAATTGTCTTTACAAGTTTTATACACGGTGTTTCTAAGTAAGACAAAACGATTCACGTTTATTCACAACCGCCAGCACTAGATGAATAGAAATCATCCGCATTATTTTCCTCGAATACTTGAATACAATCTGCTGAAAGTTCCATTGTATTCGCAGTAATAGAACACAGCAACAGTTATACCTACAACTATAGAAATCGCGTTCTTTCATTCAACAGCCCAGTAAACGCGAGAGAGCTCAGACGTAGCTACATAGTCGTGGATCCCGAGCACCGCTTTATGTAATGTACAAACAATTTGCCAGTTGGGAAATCCATCACGTAATTTTCTACTTTACCTTGAAGAGTACTCACCATTAATTGTATATAATCACATTAAATAGTTTTAATAATCGGGATCACGGGATCTAGTGAAATAGTGGATGCAGAGCGTAGGGAATATGAGGAAACATCACTTTGGGGAGACGTATATTGAGCAGTAGATGCAAGCTGAAGGAGAGTCGGGTTGTACGCTGAATTGAATGTCTGATGAAAGAGGCACAGAAAACAATAAGGTACACATATGAACATTTGTCAGTTTTTATATACCGACCCGCAGTTGGCCAGAACGGCCACGACGCTAGCTTCACATTCTGAGAGGAGACCTATGTCCAATGGTGAACCGATTAACGGGTTAATGATAACATAAAAACATCACGTCTGTATTTCCTTAAAGGGGTAGGTAGACGAATGTAGTATTATCATATAGAGGATGAGCTTATGCCCAAATAATAAGCACAAATCGAAACTCAATGGATGATAACGTAACATCACGCCCGTATTTCCCCGAAGAGTTTCCGTTGATCATGACAATTTTTATAATGTTCTTGTTAGTTGGAGGCGCCAAACTACATTAGGCTGGCACTTAGCACTTACACCAACTCGCTTTGCTTACACGGCATATTAAACTCGCGCAAGTTATACAGGAAATGCGGCGCGTCAACGCGGGCCTTAATCACCGCTGAGCATTCGGTGACATTAATAGTACTGAGCACTGGTATTTATTCCGTCAGATATTCTGCGTACTATTTCTTTCATGGGCCCGTAATTAATAAATATTTAATATTTCAATATATTAATACGACTCCTAATACAACATGATTTGTATGGTCACTAACTTTCAATGAAGCTTATGGTAATGTAACTGATATTGCATGAAAATAAAATATTAGATAGCAAAAAATTTAACCATATATTTTTAATTGATTTTTAATCGATGCGATTTGGCAATGATCTTTAAAGCCACGTGATTGTTGCCAAAACTTTACTTACGATAATTTTAAGTGCCTAAGTGATATTATGTAACTGTGCGAAATTTACATCTGTACCTTAATAAATAATAACCGATTGTGTAACGTATACATCACTGAAGTATGAAAAACACTGTGAAAATCGCCACTGCTACTCGTATATGACTTTTGTAGTATAATATCGTAGTACAAGCAGAGGAGTAATTAAATTCTTGTCATTAAGTGAAATCTTTTTGAACTTAATAAAGTTTTATTGCGGGCTTTAAGTGACTAGACACTAGGCCCTAGGGTGTAATGATAAATATATTTCCCTTGATAAGATGAATTTTTCTACACAATTTCTTACTTCAGTCTGCGGCTTCTACTGTAAAGCTCGATCATCAATCGGGAACCTAATTGAATCTCGCTAATTATATACATTTTTATCACAACACATCATGTTAAAGAAGAAGAAGCTTAAATAATTCCACGAAACTAAAACTTTAAGGGAACAAAATTATATACATAATGTAATTTTCTCGTATGAAGGGTATTTGTTATATTTATAAGATATATTTTATATTTACTATAAAATATACGATAATATATGATTATATAATACGATGACATCTTAAATAAATTGTGTAGTAAAATGGGTGCTGATCCGCGGCTAGGACACCGTAGTCGATATAACCGTACGTAATACGCCGTAGCAAATGATGCATGACGTACGTAGCACTACGTAACAGGCGTGCTACGAATACTGCAGGCACTTGACTCTAGTGCGCGCTGTACTTGACATTTCACTTATAAATATTTATACTCTGACGAAACATAAGAGCATATTTAATATTTGACTAAAGTAACGCGAACGAAACTAAACTTTCACTAAGCAACTATATTTTTTAATTATTATCAATTTAAATCTGTTTGACATCAGGTGGATGAACCGGAATAATAAAATGTTTTCTTATTTAAGGTAGAAAATATAAATTATTATCGATCACTATAAATTAATGAATTAATTTCTGTTATAATGAAGTATATTCTTAGCATTTCTTATTTTCCTATAGTCATCATCAACAACCCGTCTCTCTACTGCTGGAGATACGATTCCCTTGAGGAGTTTTTGCCCACAAACACTCAGTTGGGCATGCGGATTGGACATTGAAGAACACGAATTAAAATTATTGTACATTAAAATATTTATGCATTGGTTAATATTTTATTTTATTCGATATTTTGTTTGCTGCTTATATCGAAAATCTTTGCACTAGATAAAAAAGGATATATGTATTATGTATACGTTTATGAAAAAAACACTAAAAAATGAATCCTTTCGTTATCTAAAATTTTTACTATAATCTGCAAATATGGCCCTGCACTTTCCAATAACACTAATTCTCTTATAGTTCAAAGTTCAGAATTCAGAGTTCAATAGACTCATAGTCCAAAGCACCTTCTTCGAAATTGCTTGATTAAATTATTCAGTGTAATTTTTCATTCTATAAAGCTGACTTCCATTACGTCTAATGTTATTGTAGCTGTGTTTTAATTATGAATAACGCTTACCTCTCATGGATTTTTCTTTGATGTTAGATACACGGGGTTCATAACCAAACGCCATATAAATATAATCTGTGAATATTATGCACAGGCGCATATTTCGGTTTCCAAGTGCAACTTGTATATTTTTTTCAACTAGGATGTTTAAATTTTAGTTAAATATATTTCACCATATAAACGCAAAGCAGCCCAGGCGTTTCTTGAAATTATACTGTTACATTACCTATGAGAGCCCTAATTCATTTACCGAACTTCAAGAACACACCCGATAGGGCGGTAGAGCCATACAGACATAAAAATAACCAATAGATAAAGAAGTTAATTTTTATAGATTAATACAGAGGAATGTGGACTAGAGAAATGAATCCAACAAAACGAACGAACGTTTCAGCCAACGTCAAAACCTAAAAATAATATTTCAATTGTTATTAGCGAACCATAAACCTTTTTCTCCGCGTACTATAGTTACATTCACTGGAGCATTGCAAGCACCCCGTGGCCCAGTTCCCGCTCTGGCCCGCACAATCGCCGGGACTCTTTTATGGTGTTCCTTATTTTGATCCTTGTCTCTTTGTCGACGGTTGTTTGCGTCACTGAAAAGAAAACACACAGCGCGCTCAATAAAACAGCAATGCATAGAGAAGAACGTCCCGGGGATTTCGCCATTGAATTTATAGTATGAAAGGAGCTCTTGAGTGTTTGTTACCCTTTGTAATTTGCAATCTTTGTACGCTTCGTCGATTTGTTTTATTTAATATTGTTAAACTTTTGTTGAGCACATGCTCAAGAACAGTATTTCGAATATCGTACTGTGAAACAAAATTAACAATAAATTTGACGTTCAATACAAACTAAATGCAACATCAAGTGTAACGAATGGATGGATAACATATCTCTATTACGAATAGATATATGTAATTCCTCGTGCTTTACGAAAATGTACTACATAATAGATTCTGAAACTACACTGAATTGGTTTTTAAAGGTTAAAGGGTTATGTACGACTATAGACTGGTTAAGTAAAATATTTTATGTAATGTCGACAGTTACAGAGTTATATGTGTATTTCATGTTAAAGAGTTCAGTGCACAAAGGGGCCGCCAGCGCGCCCTAACACCGTTCCACGCCGCCTCGTACATACAGTTGCTACACTATAATGTTATTCAGCGATCACTAGCATGTTCCTATTTATTTCCTCTCGAAGCATAAATGAGTACCGTATAGAAATAAAAACTAAGCTGGTTTCATACCTCGAGGATGTTTTATGAAATTTTATTTTATTATATTCTCTGTGGAGAAAGTCAGTTATATACGTACGGTATATGACATATATTATGACATAATTATGACAAAGTACAATATTATAACGACGTGTATTATCAAAGGATATTTAGAAACTTTATCAACCTTTAGAACCAGTGTTTTCACTATTGATTTATAAAGTCAATTACCGTCGAAAGCACTGTGTAGTATTTACCTGAACACAAAAAAACAACTGAAACCTGGTAAGAGAGACTCCACGACGAGTACATTTCTGATACAATGTGTGCATGTGACTGTTGTCTATAAATACGTAAAAAGTAACTTCACGCCTGTAATCCCCGAAGAGGTAGGCAGAGGAATGCAGAACTCTTCCACGTTTCACCGGTTATTGTCTATAAATAATTTAAAGAATATATTTTTTTCTCACCTATTCGGTCCATGAGTATATAAAACCCGTATGCTTAAAATATACTTAATAAAACCCGTCCAAATTAATTTTATTGAAACTATATACATGTTTTCAAAATGTTTAAGAACACAAATATTGTAGATATGTAAAACAGAGAATCGAGAAAGTAAAATTTCAGAAAAAATCGATTCGAAACCAGTTAATATTCATAGAATTACATGTAAGACACATGTTAATATTTAAATTACACATAGCGGTAGTTGAACAGAACACAATGTTCGTACAGTGTATTCAACTTGACGATACGCACGAGGCGCGACCAAGTTGCTCGTAAATATTGGAATAAGTCGCGAAGTGCCCGAAGTTCGAACCGCGGAATTAAAAGCTCCTGCAGCGAGCGAACTTCGTGCTCTCGAATTACGTGCACCTTTGTGGTTTTTATGAATTATTCATCGTTATCTGTGTTCCATTTTTCTTCTGTTATCATTCCATTGTTCCATAAGTAGTACGTATGAGAAATAATGTAACAGCACATACTAACCACGTTTTATTACGTGTACGTTGACGTTTATTATACGTACGTATATTTTGCTATCAAAGTATTTTGTAAAATTAATGTTTGAAATATCGAACATTATTTTAAGTTATATTTAGATACTCCAAAACAAAGTTACGAGTAAATAACGATTGAGTTAACTGTTGCGTAGGAAAAGGAAAATTTTAATCTTGTAGACTTCCAAGAGTTAAATTCCTATTTGTATTACACAACCTTTAGCTACAGTTTCAGAGTTTCACAACGAATGCCTATAAGACAGTTTTTAAGGAGTACGAACATATTGATTTTATAATAACTAGAAATAGTCATGTCAGTGCAATGTTCTTGATTTCGATTTGGACATAGATGGTACCCGACCTGTGAACGTAGTCGCTAGCACTTACACTTCACTATTGAAATTATGAATGTCCGCTTCCAAACAGAGAAACTCCGTAAGGTTAATATAAATAGATATATTAATATAAATAAAAGATAGTCACGTTTATTATTGTTTGCTCACGGTCTAAAAACTATGTGAGAGTTTTTTGGAAGGGCTTATTAATAAATTGCTAAATTAAATATTAACTACAGTAAAGACGCATTCATTAAGCACCGAAATCATCTATCAAGACACCCTAGAACAGTGTTCTCGACGAACCTCCAAGTTTTCTTGATTACAGAAAAAGACCCCCGCTCAGATTTCACGCGGATTTAGTTGAGTTTTCGAGTACTTTTTCTTTAATACAACTGGTCTTATTCGTGACATTTATTAAATATGTAAATAGCATTTGTAATGTTGTCTACTTACCATAGTTGTAGTACCGGTATATGCAATTGAGTCTGGTGAGTTTCACACATGGCTGTAAACAGCTCTCCTGCTAACATTATTAGCAGTTCCACAGCCACTCCTTCTTGGACCGGAAATATGGGAAATGTTATTACGTAAATAAAATTACGTACATATTTCATAAACAAATGATACTTCTAAACGTTATTGACATTTGCAAACTATTGGGTTATTATCTATTTATTAACTAAAAGTTATAATTAGGGTTTTAAGAAATAGACGATAAATATACAGTATTATAACCTCTTTTAAACAATTAAGTTATCTGCAAACGATTAGGTAATTGGTAGCTAAACACGGGTTTTTTGAAAAATAGCTTGAAATGTTTCAAATTTCACAGTTACGCATTATATACATTGCATTAATAGCAACCGCTCATACTAAGTAGGTACATATTTACTATGAGAATTGACTCTGTAAAAAGCCGCGATAAATAGCTTAAGATAATCAATTCTCACGCGGAGGAAGGCAATATTGGTGTACGGTGTGGAGATTAGGGTCTGCTCTTTGAATGAAATGTGTTTGAGAGTGAAACCGCCGGCGGAACTAATATCTTAAGGCATCGTGACGGGCTGTGGCGGATTGGTCGATACGCGGTCGGGTATCGAAGATGAGATTACAAGAAAAATATTCCTTTACCTTTTCCTGTTATGTTCTGTAAATCGACAGCCTGTGTTTAGTTCATATTGAGTGTTTATTGTAAAGTAAACACTGTGTTGAATAAAAAATGTAGATAAGATATGAAAGAATGACGGTACAGATACATATGTATAACAAAGTGAATGTTATTTTTTTTTATTACTTGTTATATTAATAGGTCCTATCATGAAGATATTCGTATTTTTTTTTCCAACGGAGTTACCATACACCGTAAGATACCTATCGTGGTGATTCTTTTTATATCTTTTATTGATTTTTATTCTTATAATATCTTAAATTATATCTATAATATCTATCTATCTATTAATTTTTATGATATCTTTTATTGATTGCCTCGTTGGTCGTGTTGCTTGCAAGCGCGACTACGGATCGAGAGGTCCTTGGTATATATAAATCGCGGGTCGGGCACTATTGGATTTTTCTAACTTAGATTTTCTAGTAATTGATTGAAGTTGTGATTTGTGCCCTGTGTATGGCAATGGCTCATCACCTATTCCGTAGTTTCTACGTAAACGTAACTGGTGAAGCGCGGGAGTATACTACACTCCTCTACCTACTTTTTCAAGGATTACAGGCGTAATGTTACGTTTTAAAATATCTTATATTTCTTACGAAATGTTTAGCAACTTAATTATATGCACATGCAAACTTCCTTATGAATTAAGCGGCGTTTACACTAATTACCTGAGTAAGCTGTATTAAGCGACGCTGCTGACTCAGCGGGCTATTTATTAAGGAACACTCAACCCCGCTTAATTCATTATGAACCACGGCGTGAACTACATTGGAAAACACTTGAATATTTTTACAATGTTTTTTAGATTATTGTCCAATGTATTATTAGGGTTTTCTAATTTAAAATTCGCAGTAGTGTTTCGTAGTCTGGATTTGTGCCCGTTGTATAGCAATAGGCTCACCCAATATTTCATAGGACATATAATAACCGGAGAATATATAAATACCGGAGAATATATAATGATATCTGAGAGTGTGCTACACTCGTCTGCTACACTCCCTTTGAGAAATAAAGCCGTGATGTTAAGTTCTGTAGGAAAGCTGGATTTACTTAACGATACCCATGCAATGTTGCAGATTGTTAGAGATTCTTTCGCTACGCCAGATTGTGTTATGCGGGCCTTGGATTATTAAGTTGAAATAAAAATGGTGATAAAATGTAAAACACTATCGAAAAAACGTAAATGGTTACTTCTCAAGCTTACAGCAGAGAAAAATAAAAGGAAAATATATACAAAATAATACGACCGGTAGTGAAATGCAAAGAAATAAAATAATATTTTATTTCAAATAAAATAATATGTTTGCCTGCCTCGACTGCCTCGTTGGTCGTGTTGGTTGCGAGTGCGACTGCCGAACGGGAGGTCCCGGGTTCAATTCCCGGGTCGGACACTACTAAAAATTTTCTAATTTAAATTTTCTAGCAGTGGCTAGGAGTCTGGATAAGTGCCCGGTATATGGCAATAGGCTCACCACCTATTCCATCGTGGGACTTAAAAGTAACTGGTGA
>DWFO01001621.1:0-15357 GCA_018246595.1 Mimoniades nurscia nurscia | reverse complement strand
TCACATCGTTATTTTTATTATTTTAACTCCACTCTTCCACTGTCGGAAACGGTTCTTCTCCTACAACGAGAAGGTTTGGGTGTAAGGCCTAGCGCGATAGCCAGATGTAATTTGGCAAAGTTCAAAAAAGAGTTGTGAAGAACTTTTATGTAGGTTTCCTCACTTTATTTTCTATCACCGTTTTGAAGTTATACTTAGTCATAAAACGGAAATTACTATGTAATAAATACCATGAGTGCTAGGATCGCAATCTCGGACCTTTGGAATGGAAAGACAAAATCAAAATCGTTGTAGTCTCTTGTTTAATAACATTATACGTCACTAGAAGTTTTTTTTTACTGAAATAGACGATTTAACAAAAAAAATTGAAAAAAGATTGTAAGTACTAGCATTTTGTCGATAATTAATAAATAAACAGTGACATATCTGAGTACAAAAGTCTGACTACAAAAGTGAATATTGATACCAGTGTGCGCTGAACTTTACGCTCATATAATTAACGGGACAGCTGACGACGACCTGCTGATAAAAAAACGAGCAAACATATAACGAATGCAAATCGAGCACGGATCATTTGCAGGTCGGTCGGCCCTTCAAAGCCTTATCGCACCATTTTGTATCTTTATATATGTAATTGATTGCAACCGATTTCACGATTACGTGTTATGTTCGTGTGTATCGGTTGGGAAATATGTTTATTTAATGGCAAAAGTGCGTTTGGTTTGTACAGACGTCTCAGACGGTAGAACGGTGTTTGAGTAGTCTTTTTAATGTATTTCTTTATTCATTAATTTTGTACTGTCAACTTCAAATTAGCTACGGAGGGCAGACTGGATGCCTAACGACAAGCATTCGCTACCAGTCAACCAAATATTCATTATTCTCGTCTACTGTCTTACAGTTCCATTGCTACACAGAGGTCTTCTCTAAGAATGAAAGCTTAAGCCACATCCGGCTACGTGGGCCAAGTGCGCGCTGTCAACCTTTACAAGCATCAAAATATTACTCGTTTCTTGCTTTTAGGCAGGTAACTCATACAAATTATTGTCATCATTAATAATAATATTTCGGGACATGTTAATTCCCTTGCTCTATATACAAAAATATTTTATAACGCGACCTCATTTACTTTACTCTCTGAGTGTTCTAAAATAAAAGCACTTCGCAGTTTGATTACATGCGAGCAGAACCTGATATGCTTCTTCCGATATTCGAAGTTTTGTCATCACCAGCAGAAAAGGACAAGCATATCGAATTACAAATTATTGTCTTGGAGCGAGCGAGATAGACATAGACCGTTAATTTACTTTGTAATTTATTCATTTCTGGCGCATGCTCTAGATCTTTCTGCGTTGTGATAAAGTCGGTTTTGCGATGTTTTGTGTCAATTATTTTGTTGTTGTCACTCTGCCTTTGATTATTTCTTATACTGTGCATGATATTTTTTTCAAAACTGGTTATTTGCGATTTTGGTTTATTATTTTACGGTCATTTTATTTGCTTATATGTAATACAATGGTTTGGACATCTATGTAGGATTGGATTGAATGGATTGCTTAAATGCATTTGATGAATTAAATGGATTGGATTAGACGAATTGGATCACATGGATGGAAGTGCATGAATTCGATTGCATGGATTGGATTTCAATTTGAATGTGATGGATTGGCTGGGTTCTGGTTGATTATGGGGTCAAAAGACTCCGCAGCCGGTGTGCGTGTATGAAGAGCGATGGATAGCAATCGGTGCCGTTTACTTACCCTGTGAGACATTTGGCGTGATGATATAATAACCCTAATCTCTACCGCGCTACCGTGAAAATGACCAAATATAATGTATAAGACAAAGAAAATAGCCAAATACAACTTTGTCACTCGCATAAACAGTGCTAACGTAAACATTATGCTTATCTTATTTCTAGTTACTACACAGACTTTCAATTTTAATTTATCCGTTCAGATTAATAGCGGTAATGGGTTAAACTAGCGGTTTTCTAATAAAGCGAGTCTATCGCGGAGCTAGGTGATAGTCGCGTATCGATAGCAGTTTAGAGTTATTTACTTTAATGTACACACATTGTGTTTTATTGGCACAGTAATGATGTGTGTTGGTTCCACGTGATATAAATATCTTACAATTTCCTTGTGGCAATGCAACCATCTCACGAAAACGTGTGAATATTAACAGCCGACTTTAAACGTCTGGTATTATGTAGCAATTCATTAATCTAGCTGAGTAACACCTGTCACCGATGTACAGAGAGGCTGTTAGTGTAATATGCCTCATTAGGGAGATGCGTATCGTACTATGACTATATTAAATGAGTACATTGCTTAATTCAATTTGCTTAACGTATAGTTCCGTGGTTGTTCTGCCGCCCATATCTCTCTATCCGTACGCCCTGAGCTTATGGTCAGTGATGCCTAAACTTTAGAATGTCAGCTTTAGAATGTTCGCTTAAAGTTTATTTCTTTACTCTTTTTGAGACTCTTTATGAGACATGAGACATGTAAAACATGAGAGTAATCCACTCCTGTGGTCACCCCTTCCGGGAAATGTAGGCTTGATGTTATGTAGAAGCTTTATAACAACAAAGCTTTAGATTCGTTTGCAGATGACAAAACATATTTGTTCGCAACGTTGTAACTGGAATCTCTTTTATTATACTAAAATATAGAAACCATAAAATACTCGTAACTACGACCAATGGCTTTATGTCTCTATTGAATAATTTCTACCAGATATTAAAAAACTTATATTCACGTCACGATATAATATCACAATATAAATAGGAACAGCAGAAGGATTGTTGCTTTGGATGGTTTTCTGAGTTCAGTTGCATTCGCGTAGTTATAGGCAAAAATCTGTCACTTGATGATATTATACCACAGGTTCTGTTACCTACGGAGCAGCACAGCGGAGTACCTTAGTATTGAATGATTCGTGCTAAGACACGTTGGTAGCTTTATATAAAACATACATGTATGAATCTGCATTTGGTTACCTTTTAACCCATGAGTGGTTGGGTTAGGTTAGACCAGAGATAAATGTAAGGATTTCGAATTTCGAATTTGGTTCTCTCTAAGTACCCCGTAAAGGAATTGTCGTGAATATAAAATAACAATAATTTTAATTAATCGATCGAGCCATAATTTAAACGCCATTCACATAGTTTTCGAAGGATGTTTCAAGCGAGCAATTAATTGAAATTCCAATTACATGAACCCACACAGTTTAAAACTAAACACTTTGAAGTCAAAGACTCGTAAATATTGCAGGAACAAGTTCCAAGATGTTAGACAAATGGGTGTCGTCCGCGTCGCGCGATCGTCGCCGCCGATAGCCGCCCACGCGTTCACCCGACACACCGATATGCGGCGTTTAGCAAATTCCCTAGCACTTTTCACACATGTTAAAATATACATAATGTAACACCACGCCCGTTTCTTCGAAGAGGTGCGCAGAGATGTGTTTTAGTCCCCTTTTCACCAGTGATCTTATACGTCTCATGCGTTAGTGGTGAGCGTGTTGCCGTGCCTCGGGCACACATCTGGATTCCGTGTTACAGCTGGGATTTTCAAGTCAGAATAATCCAGTAATATTTACTTGGTCATAATAATATGAGAACTCACAAATGATAGGGTTTAGGCAGATGGTAGAGCAACAGAGCAGCAAGCAGAAGACAGAGCGAGTGCGCTCATCAGGAGGGCAAGGAGTCTGGAGTGGGAAGTGAATCAACGATCCGCGGTTAGCAGTCAGTATCGCTAAGCACTAGACTAACAGCGCAGTCAAAAATCAGTCACTATGAGCCCCGTGAGAGTACTCAGAAATAAAATTGGTCAGATTTTGAATATTTTTAAATTATTTATAGTTTTGATTAAAATGTATATATGTAAAAATTAAAGCTCATAAACATAAAATATTAAAAATAAATTGAATTCTAGTCAATATTTTTAAAACATTGTCGGTCAATTTTAATTATTGATTTCGTATGACCCATCTTAAAAGTCGACTGACAGGTTTCGGATATGATTAGATATTTATTTGGTGCATTTATTTAGCTTACATTTGCAGATAAACGTACTAATTTATTTTCTAATGACTTATACTTTGAAATGTTCCATTCCAGAACAATGTTCCGATAACTGTGATCCTTCGTAACCATTTGTCTGTTCATCGATCATTACGTATGTAAATTTTATAGGTGGATTTATTAACTGTTCACGTGCTGCCGCTGTGATCATTTAACAGCGGATTGAACCGATCGTTTGTCCAAATGAGAAATGAAAGAAATCAGCTGCAGGCTGTCCAGCCTGGAGCTCATTTCTCAACGTTACATAGGTATGATACGAAAATTATCTGACTGGTTCCTAGTTGTTTTCATATAATCCTTCAAATGAACTTAATATGTCACTTAACATGCTTATTATCTATTAACGTATAATTAGATTCATATGTCATCGCCTCGTGTGGGTCCGCGCGGTAATAGCCTAGAATCATTAATTAATCCACCTCCTGTAAGATTATATTCAATGTTCGTAGTAAAGATCAAGAATTAAATTAGTCAAGGACTTTAAAAAGTATTGAAGCAGATGTATATATGTATTTACATTTTCGTTACAGACGCTTAGCGCTGAAAGAAAATCTGGTCAAAAGCCTGTCTGTAACTATTGAGATAAGAGAACTTCTCTGCGGAGGTTTTTCATTAAAAGGCTTTACGTTTATTTTATTTATAAATACATACATATATGTATAATTACGTATACAAATAAAGAAAAAAGTTTGGCACGTCACGATGTCATCGTCACATATTAATGTTATAATTCGGGCCTAGAATTTTATTCTAATGCACACTATTCCTGTACAGGTGTAACTAATGCATCATCTTAAAAATTCGTATTTACGAGACTAACAGATATTAACAGTGCGATACGATTAATACTTTGTTGACTTAAAAAAAACTTAAACATAGTTTATTTTCGACATCAAAGCGCTGGCAATAACGCCTTCTTCGAATAGCACAGTATCATGATGGGGATCCGTAGAATGTTGTATGCTCAGTGCAGGCTAACTGTATTTTGTATGCATGTTTCCAGAGCTGAGGAGAGAAGTGGACAGCATCGCTTCTGCCGTTATGCAAGCACTGACGTTTAGCGGTAAACAGATGTAGCGTTGGTACATCTGTAGATCTCTAGAACTCTATGTTAGGATTTCGACCGACTTGCAACTTTATGTAGATATACGTTTAAAGTAAATTTGTTACTAGTATATGTATGGTGCCAGCAAACCAAAAGCGAACTCTGTATTAATGTTTTAACTATCTTACTACTTTAAAAAAATTAAAAATTAACACTACATTAAAGTTTTAAACTCCCTACTAGCTTATCCAGTTATTCCCATCTAACTACTTTATTTCACATTCACATTCACTCGCTGGATTAAATAATAAAAATTAACAACGCATCGTAAATGAGCGTTTTATCTGATTACTGACATGTAATCGGCTCACACCTGTCATCGCATCGCAACGCAATGTATGTGTGTCTGTCTGTATAATGGTGTGTATTAAGCCTTTACAGCGGCTAAAGGGTTGAGTTTAGCGACATCTCCGCGTGTTATCAGGCAGATCTGACGTTAAGATGGCCGATGAAGGCGAGCCACGTCGGGGGGAGAACGTTCTTATTATTGCTTCTGCGATGCGAAGGAATTCGGTTTGAATTAATCAGGCTTTTATTTCCCTGAAAGGGACAGACGTATCGTTCTTTTGAATCATAAGGACCATTAAGCAGATGCATATTCCCAAATGTGCATTGGCGCTATTACTTTTGGTAAATACTCTTGGTATCATGATCAAATAATTATTTTATTTATTTATTGGGTTCGTCGATTAACGCAGAGTACACTGAAACATTCTAATTGAAAAATTTAATTACAAATATTGCGTACCCTATATTACATGTGAACACAACATTTATAGTGCTATGTGGATGTAAAGTGCTTATAACCAAGTTGTATTTAATGTATTTAATTGCTTTTATTTAATTCCTTATTAGGACGTAAACGTAGCTGGTGAAACGTATGACTTCTCCTCTTCTCTGGCTATCCTTTGCAAGATAATACATATAAGCGCGTTGTTATGTTGATTAATTCAAGTTGAGTTTGATATGTGATTGTCTTGAGTCCCGACTCCGAGAGACCAGTTGCCCGTTATGTATCAATTGGAGTCTTCATCCGCAACACGGCACGTCAGCCACACAGACAACTGTCAGGCAAGTCAGTAAAGGAGATATGTTTATCTAAAATTATTATCGAACCATTATAAGATTAGCCTGTCCGTCTGTCAGGCCAACGTTAGTCCGCGAGACATTGTTGTTTGGTGTTTGAAGGCTATGGAATTCGTGTTCTATGAAACTTACGAGTGGTGTATGTACGAACGAGGAATTAAAAAGAACTACTTTGGTAAGATAGAGCTACTTGCCCGTGGTCCTCTGTACCGCACTCCTAAGACACTTGGTGCGATATGATACATGAGTGACATGATAGCAATAATAATAATAATAATTTCTTAAGCAGGTAATATCAATCTGATCTCTACATATGATTATTATGTAATAACTACAACATAACAATTTTTTTATAATCATATTTTGATCACAATAATGTTGACCAAAATGTAGTGGCATGTCTGCAGCTCCAACGTGCAAATGTCCAGTGGTATCTACGTCCAACATTGTAATTAGGCTACCTCGAACTCCCCTGGACCGAACTGTGTCGTAGACCTTTAAACAACATACTTGCTGTGACAGTTTATGTCGGAGCTGTAATTACATAATTTTCTCTACTTCAATTTATGCCCAGTAGAGCAAATTTAATTACAAGACCGCGCACTTGACCACAGGCGGTCGCGGCGCTGAAATAAATTAAAATGCGCTATTTCTAACCGCACCGAAGACCACATACCAGTAATACTGCAGTTTAGTATTAATAATGTTTCCAATATTGGGGCTTGCGACTGCCACTTGCGATTTTTCACTAGAAGCGGTACGGATTGTTGTAAATAGTGGAATTCCTGTTTATGAACAATAACCTTATAATGTATCTATTCGACTATAACAAAATTGTATTGTATACATTCAACACTTAGCTTACGGCTTACGTTTTGAATGTCCTCTGAGGCGTGCAAGGTCTGTCAAAGTGTCAACCCACGCTTTTGCAGTTTGGTAAATTATGGTCTTATTTTGTTTTATTCTGAGAGTACAAGTAAGTATCAAATAATGGCACTATAAAAGGGTTTATAATGAAATATCAATCAGTTGTCGAAGGTTTCGTAAAGTGGTTTGCGTGTGGAGCAATAAAGTCAAATTTAATAAATCAAATTCTATCAAATATAATCATAAATTTTAAGGTAAAATTATCAATTAATACAATTATTCTTATTAACAAGCAATACTAACTAGATCCTCGAATATATAATTGTCTTATTGTAGCAATTCAAGATTGAAATGAGTAATTTGAACACCATGTGTGCAACGGGGCTAACTGTGTCGTTGCGTGGATATTAAGAATGCCTCCGGCGTCCTATCAGATCGACAGCGCCAGTTAAAGTGGAGCAAAACGGAAAGAAAAAAAATAGCAAAACACCGATCTAGAGGCAGGCATAATCTGTTGCGATAAGCCGCGCTCGGTAGGAACAAAACGCTGCGAATAAAAAATGAAAGGAACAAAAGAAAGAAAAGCAAAAGAAATATAAAAGATGTAATGCTCGGGTGTGTCGAGCGGTGCTCCCGCGTCGCAGGGTTGTCGACTTATGATCGTTGCGTGTTAATTAAATGTTACGGGTTCGTTTGAAATCGTGACTTTCGTTTTCTAAAACTACGTTCAGTCGTTTATTTGAATTAAAGTTGAATAATTCGTTTCTTTTAAGTAATAATAGTTTTTGCAGTTCGCTAATAGTTCCATACTAGTTATTGGTAAATGTACGAAAATTAATCGTAATGGGGAAAATATGGGAACAAGAAATGAAAAATATTAGTAATAATTTTGGGCAATTCAGCTTTTGTTAAAATGATTTTTAAATACTTTTTTTGATCTGACTAGAAAAATGCATCTTTAGATTTTATTTTTATCAGCTAATTGCACTAACAGGTTTGAAAGATGCAGTTGGTAGACAAACCAAGGAGGATTTCAAATACCATCCTCGGTTGCAGCAGCAGTCCGGTAACCAGATTGTGGTTAAATTTTAAAACGACTGCCAGTGGAGTTAATGGATTTGGGTATCCACTTATAAGTAAACTATATTTATGTGAGTTGTAACATAGAAATATAACAATTTATTTATTTATTTATTGGATTACCAACATGAGATTACAGTAGATACAATCATAAAACAGAATGCTACATTGAACATTTGATAGGTAATAACTGTTCTCACAATTAAAGGTAACCACATCATGCTGTAAGTACAACTGTAATAGATAACAAAAAAATATATATATATAAAATATATTTATTATTATTTATTATTTATTATTCATTTGATAGAGAACATACAGAAGAAGCCGTCTCTAAAATTAATAAAGACTTGCACAAAATATATACTTGGTCTCAAGCAAATTCACTGGTTCTTAACCCTAATAAATCCTCGGTATTAGTTTTAGGCACGAAACACCAAATCAAACGAGTGCTGGATTCGAAACTAAATATAAAAATAAACAACTTAGACGTTCAAAAAGTCACTTCGGCTCGCAGCCTCGGTCTTGTCCTAGACGGAGAACAAAGGTTTACGGAGCATATAAATAATAAAATTAGAATAGCATTGTTAAAATTAAAAACGCTATATAAGATAAGGCCCTATATTAAAGAGGAATTACGTTTGATGCTCTGTGAGTCTTTGGTTCTTTCCCAATTTAATTATTGCAGTACCATCTTTGGGCCAAGATTAAACGTTAAGTCAGAGAGAGCAATACAGCGAGTACAAAATGCTTGCATTCGCTTTTGCTATAACGTCCCAAAAAGAGAATATATAACTCCCTACCTCAACAAAAAAGGTATTCTCAACATGAGGGCTAAACGTGAGCTTCACTTTGCTTGTACAGTACACCGGATAATCTGGAACAAAAACCCAGAATATCTCTTCGAAAAACTGAATTGGGTTAAAGATTATTCCCTTAGGAGTCGACGCAAAAATATAGAAAACTTATTAAATATGCCAAAACACAGCACCACAAGGTCTAGGGGTTGTTTTAAGGTTTCTGCAGCAAGAATCTGGAATGACTTGCCTCCTCCGTTGAGGAATAAACTAAGCACTGAATGTTTTAAATCCCGGTACAAAGTAGCATTACTTAAGAAACAACTTGCTGCAGAAAAATTAAAGCATGCCTATTGGAATTGTTTAAAATTAAAGGATTTTATTTAATTTTTTTTGCTTAAACAACATAATAGCCCCAACTAATCACTCACTCTCTCTATCTCTCTCTCTCTCTCACACACACACACACACACACACACGCACACACACACACACGCACCCACACACACACGCACCCACACACACACACACCCACACACACACACGCAACACACACCCACACATACACACAACAACCAGGCGCGCACACGTGCAAGAGTAAAATAGTAAATTTAAGGTAATGTAATAGAATTCAATTTAATAATTGCAATAATATTGTTTGTTCTTATTAAATTAATTAATTCAATTTAATTTATTATGTTCTATTCCAATTTATTCGATTCAATTTAACTTTGTATAATTCAATTCAATTTATTTTAATGAACTGTAATTTTTACTTTTATGCAATTCGTTCAAATGTAACCTTTTTTTCCTCTGTATAACATGTATTATGTATGTGTACAAAGTAATTCTTTTTTTTTCTTAATATTGTGACGTTACAGTACAATTAGACTTGGCGAAATATATAGATGTATCCGGTTGGAACTAGGGGATCGACTGTCACTCCCGCACCAAACCCTAGGGAGGCAGGACTGGCTGAAAACCAGCGCTGCACGGGTGCCCAGCCCCGCGTCGGCAAAAGCTGAGCCAGGCCCTATTGACTTGTCAATAAATGTAATGTATACAATGTAAAAATTTAATGTGGCAATAAACAGATTTTATTATTATTATTATTCTATAACATTGTTAGTCAATGATATTGTTTAAGATCTGCACATGCATTTTTCTTCATTGGCACTAAACGTCAACTTCACTGAGAAATGTGTAGGTAGCAATAAAAGTGGACAATATATGCCTCGTCATGGCAGTAAGCTCTCTATTCTATGGTGGGAACTATTGGTACCTAACTGGTGAAACGAGAGAGTGTACTACACTCCTCTGCCTACCTCTTCGGGGATTACAGGCTTGATACTACCTACGTTTTAATTTTATTAAATGCTTATTTGTAAATAAATATTCCCAATTCTAGGAAGGAAATAACATTTGTGTAATGTGTAACATAACACAATTGTGTAAATATAAATGACACCTAAGCAAATACCAATTTCATAAAGTCTTCTGTTATTTTGATCTTATATATATAAATCTTCTTATATATTGAAATATACTCGGATATATATATATATATACATATATATTGAAATATATATATTATATATTGAAATATACTCGGTAATCTTGTAAATTACCAACACAGACCTTAACGTTACGGTTACATGAAACATATCTAGTCATATTTGTTTAATTCACATATATGTATGTTCTAGTGTTTTATTCACATTTGTGTACACAGAATTGACAAGATGAACTGCGAGCAGAAGATAGTAGCTGCTAACAAAATTCATATTTGGCATAATAAGGGCTTTACCCGCTAGTAGTACGTCCACATAGTACCATTTGATACCTACCAAATGCAGCCTCAACAGAGCTTGTGTTATGGTAATCAGACTTATATAACTTACTATTACTTATTATTTAAACTTATATAACTATACTTTTCTTCACCCAGACCCTAAAAAATGTACTCATGCTCATTACATAAATAAATATTTATTCTCGGATGGCACCGAACCCACCCCACACAGTAGCAGATAGTGTATCTACTATTATTCCTATGTTTTGAGGTAACTAATAGATTCTACTTTTAAAATAATTTTCAATAAATAATAAATAAATTTGTAAATTTAAAATGTAATGTGAGTGTAAAATGTCACTTCTTGAACTACATAAAATGTCACTTCTTGAACAACAGTAGATACCTATTACATTTTTGCCCAGCAATGTGTACAGACAGTCAAAAAAAAACAAGGCGGACGGTTCCATAAATTTTTAAAGTACTTGGAAGAAGCAATCAAGGAAGTTAGGGAGTAAATATGATAGCAGCAAGTCGCTGAATAATTTACGCAGATGAAATTTTAACTCAAAAACTGAAATTCATAAATCGCAACTTTTCTTCAAAAAAACTATTTTTATCTAGTCTTATCGATATGTAATACCATTATTATTTCTTATGTTGTCTCTCTTGGCATTTGTTTATTTATCATTGATTATACAACTTTGGTACGATCTCTGTGTCGGCCAAAGTGTTATTAGGTTTCCTAACTTGTAATTCCTAGCAATATGACTAACACGTATTGTGGGGTAGGTACATGTTACAGGGTAAGCACTCAATATTGTGTGAAGGTTTACACCGTCGTACAAGATTGTCAATTTATTTCCGCAAAAAAACTAGTACTGCTACAATTAGGTAACTATTTCACAGGATTCCAAAGCAACGGTCTATACAGTTGCAACGAAGCATTAATTGGTATGTAGTAAAAACGTGGGCAACACCGCACGTAACCACTAGTTATATACATATGTAATGATGGTGTCATTCTCTCAGAGTTAACCAACAACAGAAGTAATGTAATTACGCGTGGATCGCTAGAAGGGTATGAAACAGAGTTAGACAGTCTCCAGGGAGGGATTGGTTCGACAATGTCATTAGGGAGGATATTCAATTCCACATAACATTGTGGGAATGAAAACTTAATGGGGAAATATTGCTGGTGCTTTATGGAAGTGGCCGCTACAATGTTTATATTTAACGCGCTTAAGTATTTTTAAAGCTGGCACTGAAGATCCCTTATTGTAATTATAATAAAGTAAGTAGGTAATTATTTTGA
The DNA here is from genome assembly GCA_018246595.1 of Mimoniades nurscia nurscia. Classification (NCBI taxonomy): domain Eukaryota; kingdom Metazoa; phylum Arthropoda; class Insecta; order Lepidoptera; family Hesperiidae; genus Mimoniades; species Mimoniades nurscia. Next base: position 3,222 of record DWFO01001621.1, on the reverse strand, counting down.
ATTGTTATAGTTTAATCGACGAATACTCTTATTATTCATAGGAAATGTTAATTTGTTATAACACAAAATATTAACTAGTTACCGGCAGTGGGAATTAACAATGGGAGTAAATAGTTGAAATGCCAGTATTCGGAAAGTACATGGTTCGTGATGGGTTACAATCTCCAGATCATTCGTTGGTATTCCCCTACGCATACGTCATACCCGTATAAGAGCCACACAATTAGAACTGTTATCAAGCACGATATAAGGCTGACGAATCTTGTAGCCGACAAACACATAGGTAAACGTGATTTTCGAAGGACTGACATATAAATCAAAGAACGAATTATGTTTCCTTCTAGACACCTATATATCAGTAATACCTATTTAATTTGTATTCACAAAATTGTACACAATTTCAAAAGAGTATAATGAATTATTCTTGCAAATTACACTGCAATTTATTCCCGTTGTAATCCTTTAAACAAAAAAAAATATTAAAAAAATGTATTCAGCAGTAAATCTTCGGAGCTAATAAAGTCGCCTTAACCATTCACCCTTGCTGTAATCAATGTCTAATTCCGTATTCGCAGCTTACAATAATGATTAACGACAAACTATATTAATTCGATCTGCTGGGATTAGATCAGGCCGCGTAGACAGGGGTCGCTGGAAAAAACAAACGAATTTACCAAGGGATACCGCGTCGGGGGATCCTAATACCACTTATCCAGGGCTGACAATTTATACTTAACTATAGCTTTCACAAAGTGAACCGTAAAACTATGATATTTATGTTCATTAATGAGAAGCCGTTTAATAGCATGTGTCAGTGGCTGAATCTACTAGTAATAACCAGTTTTGAATAAATACAATTTGATAAACAAGCAGTTGTTACAATTTCAAAGAAATTAGAAAAACGCATTCATCGTAGTATATAAAAATTAACGGAACATCACGCCTGTAATCCCCGAAGAGGTAGGCAGAGGACATTTCACCAGTTACTTTTACTTCCGGCTATGGAATAGGTGGTGAGCCTGTTACCATGCACCGGATAAATTTCCAAACTCTGAGCCACGACAAGAAAATCAATATTAAAAAATTCCAGTTGTGCCCGACCCGGGATTTGAGTACAAGGACCTTGGCTTCTTTTAAAGAAAATTTAGTATAGAGATGTTCGTGAAAAGATGTTCATGTATAAGCTATACATGTGTTACATCATCCTACCTAGTCTGGCTAAAATAATTATAAAGGAAAAATATATTTCCGAAATTTACATTTCAAAACGTTTTACACTTTATCTATATTCACGATACATGCATACTGTACAGTTTCGAGGTTGCGAGTAAAAAAACTCATTTATAATATGTTAGTAACGCGCCATCAACCCTAGCACAGCGAATCTCTGTGTCAACACAAGGGCAGCTCGCCTCGAGGGATGTTTTCTTTTTAATAAAGCATTTATTTTACAATAATGCTTGTACCAATGTACGCCATCAAGAACTAATTAAAAGACTTTAAAAACAGAAATTTATAATTTGCTCGATTAAAATTAAAATGTATCGAAAAAACATTATAAATTCACATATTGTGACGGGTAGGTACATAACAGATGGCCCATTATATTGACAATACAAATCTCCAAAAATAACATGCGACAATGAAAAGCGTATTGAATGCAGAAACGGTATGTCATTACTGTTAAGATAAAGGTATTTGATATACGGCACTCTCCGCTTGCCCCGTATTGAACCTGAGTTGATTTTATTATAATAAAAACAATTAATTAGGAGTAAAGTCTGCCAATCTCAGTTACTAACACTCATAGGTTTTTCCATCAACTATCCGTCATGAATCTGGAACTCTACCGTACATGTACCTTTATATTCCTGCTAAACAACAGTTCTTATTATAACTCGTTACGTTTTCAAAATATGTATAAACAGTAGGTAAATAAAAGTTCCTTAGTGTCCGTGTTCACGTCGCCTACGCAGTGCGCATTAACAGTTCATTAATGACATGTAAATAATATTTCGCACCTTATCATTTACAATTTTTAACGTAAGTACGTATATCAAATAATTAACACTAACTCGAATTTGTATATGCCACTGAATTTACTAACGCACTCATCGTAATACACAGATAACAAGTCAGAATATTCGTATGGAGGCGGCGAACACGTGACCGCTTCAAACCAGTTCATGTGACGTCACTGGTATCGTCACTGGCACTTTCTCATTCTCACTTTTTGCATTCTTCGCCAATTCAACTCGGTTATGCGATTTCTACTGCTTTAAAGAAATATCGCGTCCGTGGATCCGCTAAATGTTGTCTTTTTTAGTTTAGTGCTCAACACAGCTCTAACACAAGTAAGTACCTATATATATATGTACGTATTTAAATACAAATATACAATTAAATATAATTATATTACATTAATGTTGAGGAAATACTAAGTAGTAATATTTACTGGAATCTTATAAATAGGATAACAATAACTTCCACTAACAATTATTATGATGGACCTGATAGGTACTTAAAATAATAATTTGTTAATTTCTAGTCTCAATATAATTCACCGTTCACCAGCTTAACGCTAAGGGATTTACAAAACACGCTATTATCATTTTTAATTTGCTAATTTCACTTTGCTAAAATAAAATATCATCAAAGACTTTCATGATATACTCCAATACAATAAATGTATCTTGTTAGTAAACTTATCTTACTTATCGCTTTATTTTTACGGACAGAACGATAATTTTATCTCGACTTTGTTGTTGTACAGACACAAGGAAAAGTGTCTAGGTATAAGCCACTAATTCGTTTATTTATTGTTAGTCGTTGTTGGTTCTTTTGACACATCTTCGCCTTCACTACATCGGAGTCATGCAGGTTAATGTAAAGCGGAAAAAATATTTTTGGTTTTCCAACCTTGATGTCAAAACAGAGGATGTTCGTGACACACCGTGTATGTATGCAATGTAAATATGATATATGTATATGATAATACAAACAGTTCTTTAAGATATTTAAGATATATAATTATTGTTACCATAATTTGTTTACGAGGGGGAAACCATCAAAAGGTACCCGGTATCCTGGGATAGATATCGGGTTATGTGGGACTTTTACCGCGCTAAAACTCCCTCGATGGTCTTCTTCAGCGCTAATAGGAGGACTACGGGGATCTCCAACGGAACGCACCGGTACCCTCCTAGAACGGCGTCCCCGCAG
>DWFO01001620.1:0-15359 GCA_018246595.1 Mimoniades nurscia nurscia | reverse complement strand
TGTTGTTTTGACGCAACAAAAGGCGTTAGCACATAAAAGTCTTAATATATCAAATATCTAATGATTCTCACATTATATACATACCTACATATTGGCGCTTGCATACCTTGTATTGTATACGCAAAGACTGAAGATTCCGTAATATAGCTTTTACAAGTATTTTTCATTTCTTCTATTTCTATCAAAATCGTAATAAAAGCTCTTTTATCGAAATCACATATAATATAGCTGTTTTCAGGACGTCTACAATTTGATTGAATAATGTTCCTCTGAGTTTTCCGATTCCAACTCTACCATGACTCTTAGAAAATCGTAGAATTGAAAAAAAAACAAATTTGCAAATGTGAGACAATAAACTTATTCTCGTAGACTTATACCACAGAGCTTACATTAAGTGACATTACTAAATCAACAATCGGTGTAAATGTGTTCCGACCTTTATATCGTTCCACGGTTGGAACATGAGTATCCTTGCAGAATGAGAGGGATAAGGCCCATGGCCAAGCTGGCCAAATGCGGGATGGCAGACTTCATACGCCTATAGAAAACATGGATGTAAAACTAACATTTTTATATACAATAAAGCCCTGTAAAGGTATACTCGATAAAATCTAACAGAGCAATATGTATATAGCAGATAAAGTCCTGTTTTACTGCGTCGCCATTCGTTTTAATGCATTCAACAACACGCAATTCATTATTGTTTATGCGCCCGCGCATTCCAATATGGCGGCTATTGTCACCCATAATGGCCACGCGGTCATATTTTAGCTCGTTCACCTGTCAACTCAACCTTTTATTAAATTCTTCAAGCATTCGAACGTTGACTTTAAATTTATCTTAAGATTTTCTCATACCATAAAACGCATTTATGTATGTAATAGTTTCCTATCAATTTATCAAGTTAACTCTCTGTTTGTAACGGGAAACATAGCCGTCATGATAGAAAACGCATAACCTTTGCAAATACACTAAAACCATCATATTAAATGAATAGTAGTAATCAATTGACGATAAATACTGGAACAGTTACAATATAAAATAAAATTATATCAGCAAATTATTATAATATTCTTTCGTTTAAAATAGTCTTAATAAAGACTAGGCACCCATAATTATTAACGTTTATCAATCAATCAAACTGACCAAATTACAGACCGTCAGAAAATCCCATTCTTCAATTGTAAAGCTTTTTTTTAACATTGTGTCATAGAAATTCCACTGATTAAAAGTATAATGATAAACTTAACCACTGGTATTTCACATTTAATAAGCAGAAGGAAAATTTTATATTTGTGGCTTCAGTTATTTTTAAAATGTCATTGTTAAAATGGGATTGAAATTTTTACAGCTGACGGCAAGATATTCAACGGTTTGAAAAGAAAATAGAAGCAATAATTTTCGTTAAAAATATATACATTCAAATAAACAACAATAAATTGTGACGTTTACATTAATTATGCTTACGCCACAATTTCAGTCAATGTGGCTAATTTTACATTTTTATGAAAATGTAAAGAATGAAAGAGTGCGATATAAGTGGATCATGTGACTAACGAAAGGTATTTCAATGCCCATTTTAAGTATATGAGTACCTACGTCTAACCCCAAACATATACATAATGAGTCTGTTCCTTAAGAAACATCGAAGAAAAGTAATTCATAATTTACTCCTGAGAACTTAACATGCAATTGTAAAAAAAATCAATCCTACAAATTCAACGACAGGAAACTTTTCTATTTTAATATAATAATTATGAAACAAACGAATGTATTTTCCAGCAACACAATTGCTCTATTCCCCGTTTGATGGCGACGCTCGGTAAATTTAAATGTATAAGACTAATATTACGATACGATTAATACGGACCTATGTAAAAATTATTTTTAACATTACGCAATACCCTATACTCATTTGATAAAAAAGAAGTCATGAAAGGAATTGATTTCCCTTTTAGAATAAGCTACCCGGACAGTCTGAAAAGATAAAATACAATAAATTGTATATTTCCAGTCCTTCCGACAGCCAATGTTACTATTCTATTATCTTCTATCCCTAGGGCATACAGTTCAATTACCAGAGCGTGCTAAGGTCGTTTACACACGATCGCTGTCGAAGCGTTTATTTATTCATGTTATCGAATGAATATTTTTTAAATAAGTTATAGACTGGTGTTTGGTCACGTTCCCGCCTGATTACACGAACATCATTCTTTTAATAAGTTTTTTTACTTAGATTTTCTAGTAATGGCTTGGAATCTGGATATGAGTCCGGTACTCGTATATGACAATAGGCTCACCAGCTATTCGATATTAGAACGTAAACGTAACTGATAAAACATCGGAATGTATTACACTCCTCTGCCTACCTCTTCCTGGATTACAGGCATGATGTTACGATGTTACGTCTCTTATAAATATATGAGTAAAAAATCCTCATTAACAAAGTATTCATTTTACCGAATTCTGTATAAGTATAATTTAGCGACACCAAAGTTTCGTCCATCGCGCTATTTGGGTATGCCATGTTATAAGGCCCAGGAGTGCAAGTATTAGACTATATTTGCGCCCAATCTCGTACGAGCCCCTTTAATAAATAAGCCCATTAATTCAGAAATTATAAAACAACTAATAATAATTATTATTATTATGCCATTATGGCGGGTAGGGAGATATCGGCAAACGCCAGATATCTCTATCTTCACAGAACTGACTTTGCTTCTTCTACATTCTTCACTCTCTTCATACACGGACGCCGATTTCAGAGACACGTCTAATCTATATTTATATTAATCACATTTATATTAAACACAGGTTGTCATTATTGACAACACAGCTGTGAAGAAACAAAACCGTTTATCACTGTACAATTTTTATTTTTGCTTCTTATTAACATAATGGCAATACGGCAACTCTGCTAGGGTTGTCAATTATTGAAACGAAAATATTCTTTCTTTTTTTAAATTCAAATGAAACTTGATATGTTGACTCTTATCATTTGTTGTGGATATAAAAATGACCTTAAACAAATAAAAAGTAAAAATACAAATAATAAGTTTTCTAATACCGATGAAGCTCTATAATTAAATATGTATTACATAACAAAGCCGTAATTTTTTTTATAATAACGAAAATATTTTTCTTACATATGGTAACCCTGTTTTCCGCTACCAAACATGTTTCATACGTACATAAGTCAAAACTGTACATTACAGCACTGTTTTGGAAGCGTTGGAGTTTCCAACTTTTTGTTGACCATATCAACCTAGCCTTGCTATAATTGACAGGTGTTTAATATTTTGACAGCTCGATACACGGTAGATTGGATTACAAAATACAAGTAGATAGAACAGATTGAGAATCATTGCCATCTCATTTAAACACCATCAGTGTAACAGAGAGGAGATATAAAAAAACTATTAAAAAAAAGTAACTTCAGGCCTGTAATCCCCGTAGAGGTAGGCAGAGGAATGTAGAACATTCCCAACTATCTAATATATTATTTAATACTTGCTTATTTTAGAAGCAGGCTAGATTACATAATGTCAGTAAAATGAACTATATACTACAGTACTCTCGAAACGTATAATATATTGAATTATAATAATATTCAAATTTTATTAATTAAAAGTTTTGAATGTAGTAAAATAAAACGGCATAGTATAATATAGATATTCCAAGTTAAATAGCAACAAAACAATGAAAGACAAAATTGAGGAGCTTATGCAAGGCAAGTTTGTAACGATGAAGCAAACCGACGTGATTCGAGATTTCCGTAATGTTTTCAAACGCTTTAAATCTGCCTACGCTTTGAAACATGTGCCGCGTAACGTTAACCGATCACATTCCAAGCCATCATCCGAAGACTGTGAAACCATAAAGTAGTTGATGATGATGATTTGTGTCAGCTGGATTACTGTAATTATAAGTGTGAAAGTATAACACAACTGTGAGAGTGCACTACACTCCTCTGTCTACCTCCTCGAGGATTATACGCGTGTTTACATTTTTATTTTATTATTGTGTAATAACTTGGAAAGGGTGGCCGTTTATTTCTATAAACATGTTTCCTCTCAGATTACAGCCATAGTCAGCTTATGTTATTAATAAATTTCATCCGTACCCCAATGAGTGTGCAAAATTTCGTGTCCCTACTGTTAACCGTGGAGGAGTTCCCTCGTCTGGAGCCAATCGTGACTGGAGCATCACGTCATGCTTATAAACATGCATTGTCACCGGGACTGGACCAGTATGTAAAATTTCAGCTCAATCGGACACTGGGAAGTGGGTCAAATTTAATTTGCAAGATACACATACATAGCTTCACATATATAAAGTCAAATTAAATAAAAGCTTTTAATAATAATAAAATATGAATATAGCACGCAGGTCTTAAGTAATCGCGCGCGGATTGTAAATCTGCAGACCGATAGATTTTGTTAGAATTTATGAGTGTTGTGTCAGGGCTTAAGTAAAATAGATGATGTTGGGAAGATTCGCTCCAATATTCCACCGACAGCGGGCGACCATTCATCATCAGGCGGACTGCGGGCGATCTATCATTACAGCTACGGTGACGTCAGCTTCGCTTCGAGGTCTCTGCTCCTGATGTAATTTATAACATACAGCGGATAAGGAAAATAGAAACATGTTTAATTATTATTATTATTGCATAAAGCGTAAACCAGGTAGCTAACGTGGCAGGCAGAGAACACAGGCTACCAAATATCCTTTCATACCGGACGTGATTCCATATTCATCAATATTTTCATCCGAGCGTGCTAGTTTTTAAGACCTCGAACGCCGCCATCAGCTGACATCTGACCTGGTAGGTCAAGACGGTTAGTTTTGGTCTCCATCGGCGCGTGCCGCCACAAACATTGGCAGTGTGATTGTGAGAAATTATGTGCAATTTTAGATTGTTTTTTTTTTTAAATATAGTCATGTAAGCTTGCTTTTACGTTACTTGTGAATAATAATCATTGTTCACTAAATAAATACCATACTCGTATCTCTATTTGTATAACTATATTGGACTATATTTGGCCGTTAATAAATTACAATAATTGCAATTATAACATGACTATGTATTGCAAAAATATAGTTTACATAAAGACGATTAAAATACAGAAATAACATACATAAAATGTACTAATACAATGGTAGGTGATTACAATGATTACTGAATTATTTTCAATAACTATACAAATGTGAAGAAAAAACTGTTTAACATGAATCATGAGTAGGTAATAATATTTAACAAAACTGTACAATTTAATTTATAAAAAAATTATATGTAAAAGAATACAATATTAATAATGTAAGACCACGCCTGTACTTCGCCAATGCGGTAGGCAGAGGGGTGTAAGATTCCTACGTTTCACCAGTTATATGATACATCTTATAGAGGGGGGGGGGGGCGAATGAACGTAAAAGTGCAATTATATTAATTATAATGTAAACGTAATATTCGTAATTATAAATGAACGTAAAAGTGCAATTATATTAATTATCTTGTAAACGTAATATTCCAATTATTAAAGTAAATACCCGAGTAAAAGTTAGTGCTATGAAATTATATTAAGGTTTTACAGCAGAAACAATAATGAAACTTAATTTACACCAACATTGCATTTATACCGATTGTTAATTTCACATTGTTAATTTCACTTTTGAATTAAAGTGAGAAAAACATTAGAAATTTTAGAGCTTCGCAATACGAAATTTTATAGTCCAATAAACGATGAAGGCACGCGAAGGACGTCGGAGCTGTAAGGTTAGAGATGTTTAACGGTCGTCGTTCTCTGTCTCCCACGTAAGGGACCCGCCGTGTTGATGGAATATTTTGTAATTATAGTTAACTGCCCCTACTTACTTTATATTGCCTGGTCATATATATTATTAAACATTTATCGTACCACTGATCATATTTTAGCATGACACGGTCAGTCAATAGTCGCCCATGCTGGCCAAGTACTGGTTGGGAGACTTCATGCGCTTTCCAACCTGTTATTTCCAATAATATACTTCCCTGTGACATTTGAGGAAAATATAGTAAGGAAACCTTCATAGTTGGGTGGTCATATATTCAAGGCGAGGGAAGGCAGCCATCCGCACTTGGCTAGTGTTGTGAATTGTAGTGTTATCACTTTCCCGTCTGCTGTGACCAATGGTAAAATGATGAAAGGATTGGTAATGAGAAAAATGTACTGCTGATCAGGTTTCATATCCCGGGGAGGGGCCGGGTACTATTGTATTCTTCTCGCCCTCTCCCCCCTATCTCCGTACCTCAACCCTAATGGGACGTATAACATTACAGATGTAGCTGCAAGATAGGGTACTGCACTCTTCTGCCTACCCCTTCGGAGAAATAAAGATTAATTTTTATATTGCATGTTTTCCTAGAATCGTAATCCCAAATGGAGCTCCCCTACAGCGGAAATATGCATAGCAGTGGTGCAATTTACTAGCGGGTTCCATAATGAATTTCTACCAGTAAAGTCTATATAGGTATGTATATTTATAGTTTTTGTATTTTTGTATTTTTGCACTATGTATTTTTGCAGATTCGTATACAAACACTTACATGTTTAATGATAATGTTCAACTGACTAACAGAACACGGCCGTTCCGTACCGCGGCAATTTTTGAAGATTTTCCATTCAAGCCGTGTGGGGCGTATACGACCCACGCGTAAAAGATTAAAACAAGTCGTTTATATGTTTTGAAGTTTTCTATATTTGACTGTACAATATTTTTTAAATAATTCTTTATTTTTCAATGAGAATTGCAAATGGCTTGTACGGAAAGTGCAGTGGGGGTCGTATACGCCCCACATGGCACGGATCGTGTTAAGTAAACATGACCTCAGGCGGCAGCTGATTGAAAACTACTACAAAATCTATACGTAACAGTGTCGGTCCAAACTCGATTGCGAAAAGACCAAAAAAATACTAATCATAATGCCTCTTCACAGTTTATACACGCCCCACACCTTGTGCTATGGTGACTAGACCAACCACCCGTAAATGTAATATACATTAATTAGTAAATCGAAAAAGTCGAAGAATTTTACACGTAGACCGAATTAAACTTACGACGTAGTAGAGGTTAAATTACAACTAGCCAGTTAATATGATATGGATTGTAAGAATTTAATTTGAAAACATATTCCACCATCAAAATGTTGACCATATAGGTATATGGTATAATTTAACGGGTAGGTACCCGTTAAATTATACGAGATAATGATATAAATTTAATCGAAAAAGCTTGTTCATGCGGCTAGTATTATTAATATCCAACAAACCTGACTTTTACTACTCAAAGCCAATATAATCTGACGAATGCGTTTTCGCGCCATATTCCAACATGGCCAAACCGTAATCCGCTATATGCTTTTCCAATTACAAAGGCTATATCATCTCCACTCGAACTTCGTACACAGTGCTGGTCTATTAAAAAGCTATTTAAGATAAGGAAGAAACGCCGGTGAAGTGTACAAATCACTTTACTATGTAACGAAAGAGATAGCAAATAATTTGCCTTTCCATAAGAAAGGGACGTCTGTAATTTGCCTCGCTCCGTTCGGAATGCGACGATCTATTACGTGCGGGCACTGAGTACTGGGAGCTCGTTTTATCTCCGCGATACTTCATTGTCATGAGATCCTGGTAAGCGACTGAATAAAATTAATGATATATTGTAATTATTAGTTGAGATAAATTAGGTATTTGATATGTCTTGGAGGGCTTACTTACGCTTTGTTTCCATGAATGATTTTCGAAATTAAAAATACGATATTGTGTATCTTTTGTATTTCTAAAACGTATCTACCTCGGTCAAGATCTATCGGATACTTTAACAATAAAAAAAAGTCCAAATAAAATTGACTTAGAAAGTCAAACATCATCAAAGTAGGTAGGTACTGAAAGCACAGACATGTTTTTTTCCCCCATTATCATCAATTTACCCTTTTATGGTTCCTTTGTTGGAGACGAATCTTCTCTCAGAATGAGAAAGAGCCCATAGTCTGCCGCTTTGTGCAAGTGAGGATTGGCAAACTTCAAAGGCCTTGGAGAATATTATGGAAAAGTCTAAGATGATTTCCCCTTTGCAGATGGTAGGTGCGCGCTACGATTTGAATCCAGGCATTCCGGAGTGCGAGGCTGAATTACAAACCACTATGCAATTCATAAACATCTGTATATGATATCGTAGGACTTTAAAGCTTTACACAATGTCTCAATCATAGTAAATACAAGCGCAATTAGCTTATGAGCAAATTCTCTTTTGTTTCTTAATTTAATGTTCATTTCATTATACAATAGCCTAAAGTGGTGACGAAAAAAAATTTCGATGACAAAACCAATTAAATGCGAATGCAGGCCATTCTTCCTACGCAACCTTTAGATTGATATCAATAGCCTCCGACTTAGGGTTGGCAGTTGTGTCAAAAGTATTGCCTGACCGGATCCGATCGGTACCAGATAATAAAAACGTAGATTAAATTAAGAGTTACATTGCAAACCAGGTTTTACGCCACTTGATGGCTAGTAAAATATATGTCCCATAGGTATCTAAATCCAAGATGAATTGAGGCTGAATGTCTATCTATGTTCAGTCACAGATGAATCCGTTCTAATGTGCATTACGTTGCACTTCAAAATATCTTGTTTTAAATCATAAGTCCGCATCAGCTTGAAATATCGTAATGCTTACTACCGGGTTAGTGCAACCCTGCTGAGTATACAAAAAGGCAGAACCAAGGATTTCCATTATGACAGAATAACGTGGGAATATCTGTGTAATTGTTTATTGTTTCGGCCGTTCAGAACAATGTGTTGCGATATAGGAACTGCTGTGACCCTAGCTGCCATTGGTGGCTGGTGACACTGAGGTCGGTTCGCTAGTTTTCGTCGTAGAGGAACGGATTGCCTTGCATCTAGTACCATACTGCTTTATAGTATTTTGAATTAAGAACTTGGAATGTTCGAGTCTTAAACCATTGTAGATTTTTTAATGAAATGCCGGGATACTTACGGTATGTGCAAAAACAATACACTCATGTGATAAATAGACAGATAATTAAGTGATTAAGAATATTAATTATAACGAATGTTTTAAAGTGTTTCTTTGTTATTTCGTTTTTCTTTAATTCGATTAGTGTATTCGACCTATACGAGGCACCGTCAAACACACTCGTAACAAAAAATAAGTAATTCAGCATGTATCTAAAAGTCTCTCTTAGATTGTTACCGAGACATTTTGATCTTTTATTTTATAGATGCGATCATATTATTAAGCACCGTTAAATATAAATTATATGGTGTTATTAATCTTAATAACGTTAATATTGAAGCTGGACGGCAATGGTTCGATGGTTACTTCATAACTAGTATATAAATAGCATATAGTATATAACCAACTATCTAACATAACTAGTATATATGTATTTATATATAGCATGTACTTTAACTTTAAAAACTAACAAGTATTTTTTTTATTAAAAAAGTATCATGCATTTATTGAATCTCAAAATTAAGGAGCGATATTTTTTGTTTTAAAGACGAACACTTAATTTTTGTATAAATATTTTTTGTTATGAGTTATAACTTTTATAAGGAGGATATCATTACAAATTCTATCCACATTGAAATTAGATTTTCTAGAAGTGGCTCGGAGTTTGAATATATGCCCGGTGTATGGCAATAGGCTCACCACCTATTCCATAGTGGGAAGTAAACATAACTGGTGAAACTTGGGATTGTTCTACATTACTCTGCCCACCTCTTCGGGGATGACAGGCGTGATGTTACGTTTTATAAGATGTGTGAAGAATGTCAACGCACACTGGGCGATCTTTTCATTGAACGTTGATTGTCTCTTTCCTTTTCATTTTGTTACGCCACTAGTATCCAACAGTAGGAAGATAAAAGAGTTGAAGAATTGGTTGTTTATAAATTTTGCTTAAACAGAAACTTAAAATATCTTAAGACATAGCCGTCGTATAATTTTGTCGTATTAGTTGCAAGTGTAGCCACCGATCGTGAGGGTTTAGGTTCCAATTCCGGGTCGGGCATTATTGGGGTTTTCTAATTTAGATTGTCTATGTGGGGTTCGGAGACGGAATGTGCCATATGTATGGCAATATGCTCACCACCTTATTCTATAGTGTGAGGTAAACGTGTACCATACTCCTCTGCCTACCACTTCGGGGATTATAGGTGTGATATTACTTTTTGTTACATAGCCTATAAATAAAAGTAATTATGATATTATAATTTTATTTACATTTATCAATATCTCATCTATCCTATTTTTATAACTCAGGTCATTAACCTTTCTGTTTCCATCAAGCACCGAACTCTATGAAAGCTGTAATTAAACTGATATCTGACACATCGCATAGACTTTGCTTATTCTATCCTTATCAAAACATCTTAAAAGATAGTCCATAAAAAAGGTTAATTAAGATAGGCTATTATAATTTGATTTACGTGTATGGAAACTCATCTATCCCATTTACACATCTCGGGTTATTTACTTTACTGTTACTATCAAGCGAGAACTCCATAAGTGCTGTAATAAAGCCGGTATTTGAGCATAAATTCAATAGATGCGTGCATTGCCGGCAATAAGTGCCTTCGTTGACGGATATGCCCGACCTCGCTCGACATCCGCCCCGTGTTATAGGCGACAGCGATTTTCGTAGTGTAGGAAAATGTGAGCGCTCATATTATTGTCATCTCAAAATTGCCTACCTTTTCGAGGATTACAGGCGTGCGTGTGTTTAGCATTCATATTTTTGTATTATAAAAATAGAAGTATTTATTCTAGTATGTTTATTAACCTCTTTTCTCATACTCATATTCGCAAAACAATGGCAGAAATTTTGCGAATGCGACTGTGCAAAAATTCGCGAATATTCGCAAATGCGAATGCGAATATTCTTGACATCACTAATACGTTCACACGTTCTGAATCATAATTTTAAAAGATTACAATATAAAAAACAGCTTAAACTGATTCTACTTTTATTAAACATTACCTATTTAAACTATTAGTTATTGCTTTCTCTCAATACTTAAAAAGCTCAGTAGGTACTATAGTAGCTTAAACATTGTAGAGTAATAAAGTATTGTCTAATATAACTGATGACCTTTGAGGAATGTATTGCTCATAGAGCGTGGTGTCTAGAGTATTATAAAAGTAACTAGCAGGTGTTCAATGGGTTGATGGCGCTAATGTTCCGAAAACGCTATCGCCTGTAACATGCAGCCGTGTAGCCTGAGGTGAACACGACGCTAACACGGCGTCGCCGCGGCCCGCTACGGACATATTGACGCACGCTTCTACGTTTACAATACCCGCGGTTTGTAGCCGTAGTGTTTATTAAATATTACTTACTCGCTCGTTCGCCACTTCGTGCGCTTAGCTAATGATAATAATAACCGGGTTGCAGTTTGCAGTTCCGAGAGTTAAACTGTATTTTGTGTAGTCGTATGTATTTTTTTTAACTTCTCGCCTGTATGGGTAGACAGAGGAGTATAGTACGCTCGTAAGATTCACCTATTCAATTCTATATCCTATATTTAATACACATATTTTTTATATTACTTATGCCCCGTTGGTCGTGTTGGTTGCAAGAGCGACTGCCGATCGAGAGGTCCTGGGTTCAAGACCCAGGTCGGGCACTACAAAATTTTTCTAATTTAAATTTTCTAGTACTGTCGGAGTTTCACTGCCTCGTTGGTCGGAGTTTGACTGCCTTGTTTGTCGTGTTTGTTGCAAGAGCGACTGCCGATCGGGAGGTCCCGGTCTATACTGCAGCATCATTCGCGTGTAGATTGCCATAAAAAGTCCCAGCGCCGACGCTCTCCCACGTAGCGTGCCTAAGGCCGCCTGCTCGTTCAATGCCTGTTCCAAGGTCGGGTACGCCGCAGTTCTTGTCACGGACGGTGTACCGACAGCAGAAAAATTGTAACTTATATTCAAGTAAGTTTTCCGTACATATTTCATAAAGTATTCAATTTTGATAAATGTTACACTTAATTAAGTTACTCGTGAATTCTTTAACTTAATCATCTTCAATGAAGTTTTTAAATATATGTAACATAAATGAGGAATTTTCAATATAAATTTGAATTTATTAAATATAACGTTATTTTGTATTGTGTCTTAAATATCAAGAAATATCAATGAATAGAAAAAATTGTGTAGAGAAAAAGATAAATAATACAAATGTCGCTGCTGACGGTACAAACCGAAAACAGAGGTCGGTTTTTGCGTGATTGGAGCTCATCGGTTCCGAAGAATTCGGCTTCATATAGATTAAAGATATCCATTTAATATCAGGCGATGTTCAGATCACAGATTAGAGGAAGGAAAATATTTATAATGGGCTTAGCCCGAGCTTCTCTGGTTTAGT
The DNA here is from genome assembly GCA_018246595.1 of Mimoniades nurscia nurscia. Classification (NCBI taxonomy): domain Eukaryota; kingdom Metazoa; phylum Arthropoda; class Insecta; order Lepidoptera; family Hesperiidae; genus Mimoniades; species Mimoniades nurscia. The sequence goes on along the minus strand of DWFO01001620.1, from coordinate 2,929 downwards.
TTATTCGTGGACTGTACTTTTAATTACATATTCGTGTTTTTGTAATTAAGACATTTTATATTTGAAACATATGTAATCTATGTAATCTATAGCTTTTACTATTCTAATCGAAAAGTGTGTAAGAAATGAATGTATGTAGAAGACACGTTCATCGTTACTTCAAAGAGTGAGTGAGTGAAATAATAAATCTTTACCAAAATACATATATGTATTATATATATAATATTGGTACTAATGTGAGTCATGACGCATGGAATTCTGCGTTTGTATTTAAATCGGTTTTATATTCGATATAAAAGAACTTTTAATATTCTTATATTTTAATATGACTATATTTTAACATGGTTATATTCTAATACGACTATATTTTAATATGACTATAGAATTGTTTCTGTATCTTTTCACATTAAAGGATAATAATGATGTTTTATTAATTTGACATAGTACCAATGGAATATTAAAGCATTGTCGAAATTATTTTTAGAGGAATAATACCTTTAATTCATTAAGAGGCGTTTTCAGTCCTAGTTATTATTAAGACTTTTAATTTTAATATCGACCAATACTGGACTACTAGTACAAATTAAAATGTCAGATGCTTCTAGAACATAATTACATGTTATCGTTCGGTATTTTTTACTCATACACGCTTCCAAGAATGTTATTTACTGTCCTGGTATAATATTGATATGTGGTTCAAACAAAATGTAATCACCTGAGACAAAAACGTAAGTACCCACGTCTTTAGATATTTTGTTTTGATTGAGGAAAATATTATAAACGACAAAAAATACTTATTATTACTTATTCAATGTCGCGCGCAGTAGACTCGATCTATTTATATGAGTCATTATTATGTATTAGGTATTTGTCTGACTTGTGATTGGAAGCGAACACATAGGGCTCTTGAAAACAAGCAAGCAATATGATTATATTATGTTCGCATGATTCATGTTAAGACGCATTTGCTAGTAAAAATGAATGCTTGTGAATACGATTTTTAGTGTTAAGCGAAAATACATTTTATCGCTTCTCGCTCACTGTCTAACAGGGCGTACACCACCTACTCTTATGTTTGAACACGTGGTGCGAAGGTTCTGTGCATGTAACAATTCTTTTGAACGGAAGTTATCAATAAAAGCTGGAATTATTCATCGGGAGATCGGTAAATACAAATACTCGTACATACATATTCAATTCATTCCATTCAATTCAACATATTCAATTCATTCAAGGCAACCCACCATAGTTCTGTGCTAGAAGTGTCATTGAGCAGTCGTACAGTGATGCAGTGAAAATATTATGAGGAATCTTATACATCTCGAAATAAAAGGATAGCATAAATAGGGCTAATAGCGCCAGTAATATTATTGGTGTAATACGTAGAAGGAAAGTCAGCTCTGTAAGGCCCTTAACATTCGGTGCATTCTGATTACCTGATAAGAGATCTAGCAACGAGATACCTATAGGTATAATTGTTGGTGACCGATTGGTAACAATTGCAGCAATAGGCAAATAATGTTGGTGACACTAACTGGGTGATTCGTTTGATGCTAGGTTAGTAACTGTTAATGCCATGGGCGCGATAGAGGACCATACGCCCAGCGTCGGGACTATGGACATAACTCTATTTGAAGCCTATGTTCAACTATGGACTGAAACAGGTTATTGAGTAGTTAACACACAGATTAATAGTAGTTTTGTTTAGTCCACTGTATGCTCAGGCTCAGTGTCAAAGGAGTACAACCTGTGATACTCATATGCAAGATATGTACTCTATTTCCTGTTGTCCTCCCCTCATTGGCAGGCAACGCGTGCGGAGTGCGGCGACGTATTAAACTGTATTGTTCGTATGTGCATATTCAATGCAAGGTCGGCCGTTGTTACATTTCAAGTTTACATTTTGGTACATGTCATTTTGAAGTTAAGTAGAAGTTCTGTACGTAGAGTTCGCTGTCGTTAAAACATTAAGTTGTGGGTAGTTTTAGTCGACATGTCTTAACCAGTCTGTTATGTAGTTATGTGTGACTTACATTCAGTGTATATATGTTTTCAAGTAACACGACATTACGTCTATATTTCTCTGCAGTGGCAGGCAGAGGAGTATAGTTCTCTGACGTTCGTCATGACCTGTTGCACAGACGCCGCGCTTGTGAGGATATACATATGTATATTATTGATGTCAACTGTACTAAACCTTTCATAAAGTTTCCATAATATAATAACATGGTATATAAAGAAAAAAAAACATATTTTTTTTGTATAATCATTAACGTTTATGTCACGTTGATTGACGTCGAATTTATTGAATAGAAGTCGAATATATTAAATCATGACGTGTATTAAGTTACAGGGTTACTCTAATCATTTATTTAATTTATTCCATTGAAATATAACTCTATTGTGCTCATAAGGCACACGTGCAATATTGTTGAAAAAAATCATCGCCGTAATAATGAAATGGAATATTATACTTAAAGATGTAAATAAAACTCGTTCTTCGCCTCATTGTTTGATTTTTGGATTCGAATAACGCATAAAGAATGTATTCATGCTGAATAGTCTTAAGTAGATACCTACCTATAAAAAGGGTGAAGGGTTACATATTTGTGAGGAGTCTCTGACCCGGAACAAAGAATCCCCTAGTCCTACAGTGAAACTATAAAAGCGTAGAAAAAATTCAAGACAAGATGCTCTAAGCTTTTTTTACTATCAGACGAGTATACATCAGAATGTCCATGACCAGTGATTGCTATTACTCTTCCATAAAAAAATATTATAAATATCTATGTTTTGAAGCTTCTGTGTGCACTTTAAACTCATTGTTACACTCTCTTCGTCTTGATGTTGAGGGATAACTTAAGCATTTAAAAGGCTCTTAAGAAAGAGAGAAAAATAAATAAAGGTTTGGTTGTATATCGAGAAAAAG
>DWFO01001619.1:0-15362 GCA_018246595.1 Mimoniades nurscia nurscia | reverse complement strand
AAATTTTCTTTCAATGACAATGTCGTTTCTTAATTTATTCTAATGTCACCGCCATAGAGTTCGTATAATATAAAAAAACATTAAGTACAGTGACATTAGAAACACAGATTTGTAACCTCCGTCGATAACGCGGCAAATTAAATTAAATTAAATTAAAGAAAACTACGCAACTAATAATACACAAGTGTAGTGATTTTCTTTACATATACATACATATATACGCTACATTGCAAAGCTGAAATACGCTTATAAAAATTTCAAAGACAAACATCGAAAAACTCTGCTACGACTGTATTAAGACAGTAAGTTTATGTGCGACTAGTCCAGTACATTGATGACTTTCACACAAACTCGCTGAGTTGTCAAATCAATTATTTTATGTAACCTAAATTGATACGTTGTTCCACACATTACATAACGGGTGTTTTCTCGTCATTCACGATATATTCCAGCATTTAATGAACACGGTTATACAGGATGATTGCAATACAATTTAAGTACGAGTATATTATATCAATAGTGTTATTTACGAACAATATATGCAAAATGATAACCCCACAAAGATCTTAGCGTACTATTTTTGTCATATGGTTGTCTAAATAGATTGCAAAGATATAGAGGTAAAGAAGTAGTTACGGAATCAGAACTCGACTCAACAACAATTATTTTCTGATAGAAATATATGTAGCAGTGGTACTTCCTCGAACAAACGAGTCATAAAATCGCACGTCGATTTTGTAGAATCTTGTTGCGGGCACAATTGTGAGCAATGTTCTGATCAAAACAAATAGTACTGACGACCAACAAATAGAACTAAATGGTTATCTCCATGGTTGCTGATACAATTTTTCATCCATCACGTCGACGCAATGATGTTCAAATTGGGTCGGAAAATGCTTAAATAAGAATTTTATTACGAATCAATCACCTCGAGAAAATTGAATGGAAATAAGAAAATGTAATTTTCTGCTTTAATAAAAACCCTTACATTCTTAAATAACCAACACTGGATCTGATGTTCTTAACCAAGGCGTTTCTTAAGCGCCTCTATTAGCGTTCAACGACATCAAATAATTATCATTAAACATAAACAAATATGAATGTCTAATCAACTTGGTTTTAAAGCGAGTAAACGTTCATAGGAAATTATCAAAACCGCAGTCCAATTCAAGAGCTGTAACAAAATGTAGCTTATTATTGCCTTTCAATTGCGACCACATACATAATATTGAAAGGACGATTCGAATTCAAATATTTGACGACATTGTCACATTGTGTCACATCCAGCGCTGCCCATAACTCTTGTGTACATACATATTTAAATGTTTCCCTCGAAATGCGAACACCGCAGGTGTTGTGCCGAAACAGGTAACATAAAAGGTAACATTCTGTTTTACTACAGATATAAAACGGAACATGCAAAAATGTCACGTGTAACGCCATTTTTTTATAAGTTCCAGTTCAAGGTTAAGTATTATTGTTTATTATTACGTTTTAGTCCACTGATTGGCATTACCCTACTCTGAGGGAGTATTGCCTATTATTCTCGCGCTGGGAAAGCGGTTTGGGGTGGTAGAGCACATCTTGCACCGTCTACGCTCCTGCCCATTGGCGGCCATGGCGTTTACCTGTGCCTGGACAGCGGCTTCCAGCGGTAAGCACCACGAGCAAGTAAGATTGGCTTAGGCTTCAAAGATGGAGCTTTGAACCCCTTATACCCAATCACAACTCAAAAAATAAGGTAGTCTATGCGTAAATGTTATATTATTCAAAGACTCGATGATAATGGATACCTAATATATTAATATTACCTTTTGAAAAAATGGTGGTACCTATTGAAAAAAATGATTCATATGTTGTGTAGAACTAAATGGTTTAACCTGATTTAGTTTGATATCAGCGGCTTTGTTCTCATGTAAAGTGTATTAATACAATAGAACAATGTCAAAAACTTATATTATTAAAAACGTTCAACTCGCGGAGTCTTCACACTGAAATATAAGTAACATCACGCATGTGATCCTCGAAGAGGTAGGCAGAGGAATGTAGAAAACCCCCACGTTTCATTAGTTACGTTTACGTCCCACTATGGAATAGGTGGTGAGCCTAATGCCATACATCGGGCACATTTCCAGACTCCGAGCCACCACTATAAAATCTAACTTAGATTATTTTTTTTGCCCGATGCGGGAATTGAACCCAGGACCATGCGATCGGCGGCCGCACTTGCAACCAACACGACCAACGAGACAGTCATTAAATACATAATCGTATTTTAAAAATATGTTTTTGTGTAAAGTTGTATTTTACAATTGAATGAGCTTTCACCTTACAAAGCAATTTTACGATGTGTTTCGTTTTAGATACATTAATAAAGAAAAAAGTAAGGAATATACCTTATGTAGAGATTTAATAGATACATTATCTGTCGTGTAACCGAATAACGCGATACATTACTTACTTACAAAGTAACATACATGTCAAGTGTTCTTTAATTAAAATGCAATTAAACTTCACACTGAAAGTAATTTTGCAACATATAAAAAAACATATACTCAAAATGTCACATCTAGGCAGCATAACATCCGAATTAGATACATATTCAAAGTTTTCACGTGGCAGCCGGAAACGCAGGTGTCGGGCGAAACTCCGGGGAATTTTAATATCTGAAGTAAACCGCAACGAGCCTATTCCCGACACATTTACCACCGTTTTATTTGAGGTGAAATGTCTTTGGTGACGCATTAAATGTTAATTTAAAGAACGTTTTCTGTTACATATAAGGTTATAGAATAATGTTGTATTGTATAATCACAAAGGGACGTATTAATTCTGAAAATGTTTTGGTAATATTTCCAGCATAATCGTTGTGATTGTCATTTGTAGCTGCGCTCGGCTCAAAGGAGCAGTGATAATCCTCTGACAATGAGAAAGGCCATACTCCGCCACGCTGATCAAATGCGGGTTAGCAGACTTCACACGTCTTAGAGATCATTACCGACACATCTCAGGTGCTGGAGCTTCCTCGCGATATTTTCCTCCAACGTTGCAAAAAGTAACATTTAATCATTGAAATACTTAAATTTTTTTTCAGAAAGAGGTGCAAGAACTAAACTCAGGACCCCTGGGATGGTAGGCTGACTATTAAACAAATACAATCCGAATAACGAAGCGAATATTTCAGAGCTAAACGAAAAAGATTATTGAGGCAACCAAGATCCTCAAAAAGTTGTAGCACTGCAGGAAAAGTAAGAATATAGGTACAATAATTCCTCCGAACAAAAACTGTTTCGGAAAATTTTCGCTTATCTTTGTTTTTAACAACATAAACAACCTCGTTTTCGTTAACTTACCCAATAACTTAGCGTCGCTTATCTAACTTGGTTAAGCTTTTACTTTACGTACAGTCACAAAGACTCTCAAGTAAATTGACATTAATACTAACTGCAACATACAGCGCATGTGTATTTGCAGGGAACAGAATTGCACCGCGCGTGCAACAAAGTTCCAGTGAATATTGTTGAAGCTGTATATGTGTGCAGTTTAAACTTCATTGTTAAATACGGAACTGATTTTCCGCCAAAACAACAGACCTTTTGTTATGTAGTGTGGCAGTTACAACTCATTATATAGTTCTAAATTCTATATTCAAACATTTCATTGTAGTGACTAGTCCACTCTACATATTTGTAATTCTATATATGCATACTTTTACACCGATGTCAAACGTATTATTGTAATAATTAATAATATTATTGACTAAGCAAATGGACATATGATTCTTCTAAAAATTAATTTTCCATGAAAGTTTTCTAACAAGTAAAAAAAGAAAACGATTCCACGATGGAATAGGTGGTGAGCCTATTGCCACATACCGGGCACTTATTCAGACTCTGAGCATACTACTAGAAAATCTAAATTAGAAAATTTTTTTTAGTAGTGTCCGACCCGGGAATCGAACCCAGGACCTCCCGTTCGGCAGTCGCACTCGCAACCAACACGACCAACGAGGCAGTTTTCTAACAAATTTTGAAATAAGCTTAAAGATAATTATAAAATTTGTGAACTTACTAGTTCCGCTTTAAAGTGTCCTGTTTTTAATACTGCCCTGTAAAATATAGTCATTCTGTGGTAATTTTTTTCGAATATTACTTCACGTTCTATATTTGCCCGTACCATTGTGTAAAATTAACAATTGCATTTTGAATACTAAGTGAACATAAATTTGAAATTCAGTCCTCGTTTTAACTTTATCACGCTATACCTAATAAAAGCGGGTTCATGTACATTGATTTCGAAAAATGCCTGAAAATTTGTATTATTTCATAATTTTCAGATCTTATCTCGAACCGTGTGAAGTGAAAAGCATAGTAACGAACTTCAAATCCTTTTTTCTTAATTTATAGATATTTAGTCCTTTGACCTATTACCATATAGTTTTGATTCTAAGTACTCGTACCTTATAATATCTTCGTTGTCAATTTTTGAGAGAAATAAAAAATTATAACTTAAAATATGAAGGGTCACTTGCTGTGTGTCATTTTAGTGCAAGCTTTCCGTTAAATATTTGACCGCTGCATATACGGTGCTTGTGTCTCCCCGATATTTCTTTGCTGCGAATCTATGTACATTTGAATTTTATCTCGAAAACTCTTTTTTCAAAACTGCATTTTTAAAATGCAAAAACGTTTAATGAGACTAATAGAACACCCGGTATAAATAAGTTCTGTAGCGTTGGCAACATCCGAAGAATGATGATGATGATTTTTCTTAAGCCATTTCAAAAATGTAAAAAGGCTTTACGTGTATTTTGTATTTTTTATAATATCATATAGCTATGTATCATGTTGTAATACGGGTAGCGGGACGCGTCGTTCCTTGGCATCAAGGCGGTATCTGGTATATCACTAATAGTATACTCGTACATGATTTTCCCTAGCCAATTTGGTGGTGGTTAGCGAGAGGTCGCATCCATCAATGGGGCCCACGTTCGACCTCCGGGTCGGTTAAATTATTTTCTAACTTGAAATACCCAATGTGAAACGGAGCCTGGACTTGTGCCCGGTGTATGACAATGAGCTTACCCCTTTTCCCTGATGGGGTGTATAACGTGACCAGTGAAACGTGGGAGTGTATTACACTCCTCTGCCTACCTCTTCGCCGAGATACAGGCGTGATAATACGTTTGTCACTACAATGAAAGATGTGTACAATCACTAATCGTACACGTTATGTCAGTGGAGGAATTGAAACACGAACTCAGTAATCCGCATCGAGGTCAGCGGTAACAGCTGGCGGGAGTTAAAAAGCTTGTTCATACATATGTACATATATAAATTTTTAGTTTCTTTTTGGTTTAAGAACAACTCCAGCAAAAGCTTTTACTGTTTACTTAAATTTAAATCTTGGTTATGGTGCGAAAGAAATTATAAAAAAAAAATTATTGTCTGTTGAAATGTCTTTCAATACAATTGATGAAGTCTCTTGCTAAATCCACTGATGATAATATGTTATTGTTCATTATACCTTAACAACTGTGCCATTTATGTTTGTTGTTTCACTAGCCCTGATTGAAACGAACAAAAAAAATCGGTTAGACATCTGACATATCGTAGATGGCGCAGGAATCGCACACAGCATGAATGAAGTGCATAAAATGTATTTTCTGTGTTTCCTGGCTTACCCGTATTCTTTATGCTGTCTTGCCCTATACAACACATACAAGGCATTCCACGTGCAAATTCAACACGTGAACTATACAGTCTATACCTAATAAATTAACTTTGTCTGTCTAACTACATACATTGGACAAGTGGTCGGGATACTAGTAAGTTTCAAGTATATTTACTAGGGGAGCATATTGTATAATAACACTGATGAAAGTAAATGTAACAAAATACCTGTAATCCCCGAAGAATTAGGTATACGTCAGCATACATCAGGATAAAACGGCATATATCAGCATATATCGGGAGATATAGTAGGCATATATCGGGAACAAATCCAGATTCCGAGCCAGTACTAGAAATTTCAAGAAAATTTAAGTTAGAAAAATGTAATTGTATCGTCTCGGGATTTGAACCCAGAACTTCTTGATCGACAGTTGCGCTTACGACCACTCGACAAACGGGGCAGCCAATTAAAGTAACAAGAGGCGAAAAAGTTTATCAAGACCGTCATCGTAGTCATCAACCTATATTCGTCCACTGCTGGACACAGGCCTCTCCAATAGCACGCTACGGAGCTCGATCTTCAGGTCTACAGATCCAACCGCTGCCAGCCACTTTGCGTAAATCGTCACTCCAACTAGCTGGATGACGTCCTACCCTATGCGCCAAGCCACGGTCTTCACTTTACAACACGTCTACTCAAATTATCGATCCTGAGAGTTACCAATCCACTGCCACTCCAACTTGCTGATCCTGATCAAGGCCGTAGTTAATAGAAATATTTGTATCTGCCTACTGACACGAAAAACGTGATTATGTATGTTGATAAGAAAATTTGATTGAACGACGAAGTTCAGTTAATGCCCCATAGATTCAACAAACTTGCTCGATTAACCGATTGTTGCGACGATAACGCCGGCTCGTAGATCATCTAGTTTGACGAGTTTCTGGTCGTAGAGTCAAAACGGTGCGAGTGCTACGAAACTTATTCAGTAAAGATAAAATCGCAAACGTAAAATAGACGCAACAGAATAGCACGTTACATAGATAGGTAAATGACACGTCATGCGAATTGTATGGGGTCACGTTTCTTTATTGAGAGCTTAGTTAGCTTATTAACATACAACAAGTACATAAGTATATACATTTCTATTTTTATTTTATTTTAAACATATTATTTTAAACAGATTTAAGAGAATATTTTAAACAAATTAAAACGAACCTTGTGCTAATATTTGTCCTGGTTAAAAATTTAATCAAAACGCCCGGCTCAGTAGTGAGATTGCGTTGTTACTGAACCAAGAGATCGGTATTTTTATATTAAACTCAAAATATATAGTTAAAATAGACGTACATTGATATGCAATAAGTTATTAACCGCACTCTCAACTGGTTCATTACCTTGATAAAATTTTACTATTATTAAATGTAAAACATTTAATTATCATTAAACAATAGATACTGTAATGGGATCGCTCGTAACTCTGAGGGTCTAATTAACAAACGCTGTTGTGTACAATGCATTTAATTATCACATAACAAAAGGTGCTGAAATAGAAAACGCTTATAGTTTAATTAAATGACACTAAAACCTTGGATGAATGTTCGCGATAAATATTCAGAGCTATTTCACGTTTCAGAGGGCTCTTGAAGTTACCAACCCTTGTTATAAAATTTGACACTCATACCTTGGTAAGGACACCAAGAACTGGTTTAATAAGAACAGTTTTTGAAAATGTAATATTGCCACAGGTTTAATTGTACCAACTACATATTCTCGCCATCACCCTGGGTTAACTGGTAGACAGCGCCAAAGAACAAATAAATGATTCTTCACTAGGTTTATGAGCTACGCTGAAACTAGCCAAGGCTATCTGAGTGGCAGAAGAAAGCGTTTTCGATTTGGATTAATAGTTCATGCCATTAATTATATAGTTCTGTTTAAAGGCCTGTTTATCGATAACTAATTAATGTTACGAGAGCAACGCAATAAATGTTATGTGTCGCATTCTTTGTAAACAACTGTTGATATCTAAATGTCAAGTGCATTATGTAAGAGTTTAGGTAATTTGAATGTCCAATTACCCAATAGATGAAATGTTCATCGTGCGTAGAGAATTCTACGCAGATTATAACAGAGCTACCATTGGACAGGCCTTGCCTAGTTTGAGATCAGATAGCCGTATATGAAAATGTCCAGAAATGCTTAATTATAATATGCTTCACTTATAACATTATACTTCAGAATTTTTTGAACCATGCCAAAGAAATTTAGCACTAAAATCTTAAACGATCAATCGTGCACTATTTTCGTTTGCCACCAAGATTTATCAGTTTGTTTATCTATCCTTTGTTCAATAACACGCAAAGGCAATAAAATGACAATTTACATCTCTCCCGCATCGTTTGAGTCGCGTAGTTGCAACAGAGCTCGGCAACAGAGACCGGTGGTTAAAGCGAATAAAGAGAAAGATAGATAAATATATAAAAGAATACACATATAACGCATCATCGAAAACAGTTTTATTTGCGTTAAGTACAATTTCTTAATTTTATTGTTTGTCAAATATTGAAAATTATATGTTCTAATAACATATCTCCTTATAACACACACTTATTTTTACATCAAAGCAATCATTATAGTTTCAGTGATCATTCATTAAAGTAGCGTGGCAGGGATGGAACACTCTATAAAATTGGTCTTTCTTTCTAAAATTGATTGAGACGAGCAATGAACGATAAATCTTAAAATTAACAAGTATTAACTTTAAAAAACAGTTCTATACATTGAAGCTTTGTAAAAATACATAAGAAACGAGCATACATGCATGAAGAGAGTGGTTTATACAAGTGAGTGAGAACCACGGTAGGTCTGTGAGGATTGAGATGTTTGGGGTTCCATGCTCCCTGTATAATTCGTATGATATAACATAACGTGTGAAAATTTACTCGGTGCTTTGTGAAATAGTAACTTGTATATATTAATAATGGTTATATATTTCATCTTTATGAACTGCCGATATGAGAAATAACATAAGAATTTATGTGTCATTTCATAGTTCCGTATATTTTAACTCAGAAAGGTATATTATCAAAAAGCTATAAAAACAATAAAGTGTTCTACATACCTCTGCCTACTTCTTCGGGGATTACGGGCGTAATATTACTGTAAAAACATTGCCATTGGATGCCCTATAGAATTATAATAATAAAACTGAAACAGAGGCAAAACAATTTAAGTGTAAACAAAGTTTTAAAGCAGAAAATAGTTGAGCAAGCTTTAATGCACACAAATAATGAGAGAATAACTTGCGAGCTTCTAACTAAAGTATGCAAAGTGATTTTAACGAAAGAGAAATTAAAGATATTAATTTCGTTAAGATTAACTTGATGTAGACGAGAAGAGGACAAAGTTATATAATACGGGGTTAAATGCTAGAATAAATTACACAGTACAATGATCTTTTGTAAAACAAGTGGGTTTGGTTTAGACCTTCAAAAAAAACATAGTCCACATTACTGGCCAAGTGCAAACTAGCAAACTTCGCAAGCCTTCAAAAACATTATAGAAAACTCTAATGTATCAGATTTTCTCATGATTTTTTCCTTTATTGTGACAGCTAATGATATTAAATCATAAAATGTATTTTAATGCTATTACAAGTCGATTAAAAGCATGGTTAAGTCGATTTATCAGTCAATCGTGTTTATATTAATGTAAGTGTATTTTGATACATAACTTTCGATTTTTTCTGTAATTTAAAATGCAAACTCAAATCAAAAACCAATGACATACAATTAAAACCACATACTACCAGCATCGGTTACATAAATTTAAAATGAGTCCAATGGATAATACAGTATATTTACAGTGTGATAATATTAAATCTGAAAAAAAATTATGAAATAACGTCGCCCCTAAAATGTGTTTACCTCAAAAATTCAATCCGACGACATTAAAATGACATTAATATGTGTAATGTATTGTGACGGAGCACTCCGTCCCCTCGCCGCTGCGTACAGCCCGGTTCTTGGTACAGACAATTACTGAAACTAGTTATCAATTTGTACGAGTACAATTAAGTTTGTAAAGAAATATTAATTCTCTACCTTACACAGGTACTCGCGTATACAGCTGTATTCTGGCTCAACGTGAAATATTGAATGCATTGGATTTATCTAACTTAAGATGAAAATGTGAAACGTGAAAGTGTAATACACTCCTTTACCTACCACTTCGGGGATTACGGGCGTGGTGGTGCTTAAAAATCTAATTTCAAGAATTTCTCATAATCAGATATGAGTTGTCTGGACATTCGTTTAAGGTAGTTAATGCTATTATGAACAACCAATAGTGTAAAATTAGAAATTATATAAATTACGCATAAATATTACATATAAATGTCTTAATACACTGCAGCACACCACCAGCTATTATTATTAAACAAAAAGTTATGTATTCTAAATCAGCGGATGCGTATGAGGAAGGTGATAAATCCAGGAGAAGAGCATCAGCTCTGTTAGGACAAAAACATTTGGTACTCGACATTCTCTAATTACCCTGTAATGGACCAATGTGATAATTATAAATCCAATTCGAGAACCTAACCAGGAGAAACAAAATATACGTATCCGGAAAAGAAAAATCTGAAGAAGGTAGACGATCTATTCGACAACGAAGCTTACACTAGGCACAGATAGCGCCTCTAGTCTAAGAAACCCGAAACCACGCAACAAAAAATTACAAGTACAAAGAACATAGAACATAAAAAACCGTATACATACTTGCCCCCAATTACTGTAGAGAAAGTTACGAAAATTATATTGTACGATATTCGGGGGCACGGCAGTACGTTTTCCTCTATCTTGATCCCAAAAAGCCATAACACGCAGAGTCCATTGTCTTAAATTATTAACATTCTCATTTTCTTTATCGACGCACCAATACAGACTCTTCCTCATAGTATAATGCAGTGTTTTGTTATATTTGTTGTTCGTGATAACGATACAATAATGGTAATATAAATAAAAAATACTTCACTATGTTATGTGTAAATTATGCAAAACAAAAATGTTAAAAGAGCAAACGCTATTATAAAAGGAAATATTTTTTATTGTATAAATACATAATATTACAAGCGATTACAATTTTATAAATCTCTAAGAAAGTTGACTAATGTGGCAATACCGGTCATCCATCCAAATTACAGCCATTGCTGCTTAATATTACAGAACTTTTTCAATTTACAGTTGCGTCAAAGATACAAAACCCTTTCAATCAACTTTGTTACAATAAGATGATAATTTCGTAGACGCCAAACATTCGTAGCGCTCTACGCTCGTAGTGCCCTCGTAGAACTTATGTAGACTGCGTTATGAACAAAATATTTGTTAGCGACTTCTGCCAATGAGAACCGAGGGCAAACTTTTATTGTCTTTGCATTCATTTCTTGATGTTTTACATAAATGTTTGGATTATTGCATGTTTTGTTTTATTCACGAGCTTACGGAACTGTATTTGTGCTAATAACAATATACTATCATTAAGTTCACTATACTACTCGCATTTATATATTACACAAGAACCAAGTATGCAAATAAAGCGCATACAAATAATTTTAAGTCTCTAATTTATTCACAAAATAACCTTATGTTACTGAGATAGTAAGCATATTATTAAAAAATATAAACTGCAGGTTTATTATGAAGCACATCCACTGAGTGGGATGGCGCCGATTAGACTAATCTTGCCCAATAGTGTACTTCTAAAAGCTGATTATCAAACGGTACCGACAATAGGTCATCTTCTGTATATTCAGTAAAAAGTGTACTACAAATAGTGCATATCCAACATGTTTATTCAGATAACAGTCCACAAATTAAAGTCGATATTTGCTGACTCCGGTGGCTTTATTGAAAATCGACAACTCCATAATTGGCGCCGCAAATAGTGCAGCATTTCGCTCTGTGAGCTTATCAATTTGAAAATGTTTAACTCACAGCTCATGATGTTTACTTTTAATGTTTCTTCGTCATACTTCGATTGCTCTCTGCCTACCTGGCGTGAAGATATGTATGTATGTATGCATAAAGAGCTTTTCTAATACAATAGGTTTCTCTCGTACAATAATTGTAGAGAGATGGATAGAATTGTCTTCTTTTAGTACAGTCTTAGTGAGTCTAATGGATCTTTAAAAGGAACAAAGAACTTTCGGTTGCCAATATAAGTACTGAGTATAATAACTTATTACTGGCCTATTTTACGGCGTTCATTAATCCCCAAAAATAATCTCTGGAACGGCATTGAATGGAAACATGTCTCTGGTTGGAAATAGGAACACCATTGCATGTGGAATGTTATGAAATACGGAATAAACGGAATATGTATACGTAACATACGAACATATTTGCATTCAAATGTAGCTATACTCGTTAATGGATTCTATCGCTGTTCGCGGCCTACATAAATCAACCGGAAAACGACAGCGACGAAATAAAGCTAAACATACTCTGAGCGTTTACTTCTACGAATAATATTGCCATAAGCAATTGTATGGATGCAGTTGCGGAGGCAAGCCATCTGCTTGCGCCGTAAGGGACCTAGTGTGAAGATATGTACTCGTATGTATGTAAGAATTTTTATTTTTTACTAAATGTAAACACGGGCAATATTATGCGAAGCATAGAGACGTATTTCAATTGTGTAACGGAACTAATTCATAACTTAAATTCTACGGGGTAGTCACATATGCGCTACTTATTTGAGTTACTACTATTTTCCTTCCGTATGATCGTCTTAACGTACCCACCACATGCCTTAAACTGGAACTAGAATATTTCCAAAGGGATCAGAAAGAGAAATATGTTGTGTTGAATAATTGTTTTCCATCAAAGGACACTAAAATTAGATATTATTCAATTCTCATAACCCAGCGGTTCACATATTGAAATTTCAATTAAATACTATTTTTAATATAGTTTCTATTTTATTAATAATTTTTCCTGAAAAACCTCAACATTATTGTTTACTTTTTTTTAATTATCGTGAAAAATATTAAACGAGTATTATACATGTAAATATACAATTTTCGTGTATTTTCTTGGTCAATTCTGGTAGATCTGGATAAGATTGATGGTAGTCGTTAATAAGAACTCTTATTACGTTCTAAATAGGAGAGATATCAAGGTGTATCGATTTTCTTTATTTTCATATTTAAATTACATTACAACTATTTAAACAATAATTATGCCAGGGTGTGGCCGAACGGAAATGCCAATGGAATAAGAAAGCTTGCCGCCCAACCTGTGGAGCCACCTGCGTGGGCGGCGTGCAACCTGTTACGCCATGTCAATATTACGCACCCAATATACACTATCACCAATATCAAATAGAAAAATCTCGACAAAATCCAATATCAAAATAATACTCACCCTTCGCATAACACGCAGCGAGAACGAAGACGTCTTCATATTTATTTTTCTAATTCAATTTGCACTCCAAAACAAACTAAACAAACACGCTTTTACGTGTACTGTGAATGTATTAAATTGTATTTTTAATTATTTACACACTTGATAAGAAAACGTACGCGTTAAAATTGAAAAATGCAAATGCGTTGCAAAGCTTCTTAAAAGCTAATATGCTTGCTATATATGAATTATAAAATATACTTTCAATTTAATATTAAATATATTGAGGATAGGTTTTTTTTTAAATACTTTTTAATCGATGTGAAGCGGGCGACGCTTCGGACGGTTCATACACGACTGATTACCCTGTCGTAGAAACAGGGCGAAAAGGACACACTAACTGTGCTGATGCTAAAGATCGTAAGACTGAAAACCCACCGCGGAATATGGACTTTAAAGTGCAGGTATTACCGCCTAGAATTGCATCAAGAAAAAGTTAAACTTTTGAAGGATCTACTTCGGTCTCGCTTTCGCGCTCATCTGGTTGGACAGAACATAGATACAGAATGAATTGAATTTATACGCTCACTAGCAAACGTTCGCCTCTAGATAATATTTGCGAGACTTTTCCAGCGCTTCCTTACACTGAATCTGAATTGCGATATATTACTTCTATCCATTTTAAGAAGCAAATAATGTAAAGGTAATGTAGTATTGTAACAAATGTTCTTGTTTTTAACATCCAGCAAACAGTGAGCAAGGTGAGAGAAATTTATTGGGAACCGAAACGTCTTGGAGCGTTTTTTACGGAAAATTAATTGATGTTTACCGTTTTCTTGAATGTTGGTAGAAATTCAAAGCATAATAATATAAATCTTTCAGGATAATATACAAGGCACAATACAATGGTATGAAAGTTATTTAAAAACTATTATAGATTATTATTATAGTTGGATGTGATGATAGATCAGTATTAACTGGACTTAAACGTTTTACAATTATTATTAATGTAATTGACAAACATGTTGGAAAAGAATTAACCTCAGATGGAACCAAATATAGAAGATGCATTATACATAATTATTTATATCACCCGGGGATTCGTCTGTAATAGATCAGACAGCCTCCCTCAGAAGGCTACTGTTTTTTACACTACACCCATTTCATTATGTTGTTCACTTCAGTGTAATGTAACGTAAATATACATTAAATGATGTGTTAAATTCAATATAATGTAACAATTAATTACTATGTTAATATTTTAAAGCCTGTGAACTGTTTACTGTTTAATGGCAGTCCATTTTCGGCACCTGCCTGTACAACGAACATTTACGTATAAAGTACTATCACATTCAACTTACAAATTTATTAATACATATGTATGTATAAATATATCGATGTAACATTATGCTAACAAGATCAGACTAGACTTTAGGAACATTTATCTGTCTTTACTCTTTTCTATTTAGACGTATTGTTGAGTAGCGTATTATTATTAATTCTGAAATACATTTCCAACTCCGATTTAAGATTCTGTCAAATGTGCTTCCTCTTTATAATATTATCCTATACATATATCCTCCTTACAATCCTTATTATAATTATACGTATAACCATAATTTTATAGTTTATTCTATTTACGAGTTAAATTCATTTATGTTATATTTATTTTGATTTCGTGTAAGTCACAGACGATAAGCGCAATGTTGATTAAAAATGACAATGTTTCGAAAGGCCATAGTGCTTCAACCGCAAAACTAAACGTCTGTGGGAGTACAGCGTTGTTCAATGCCAGGGCTAGCCGTGCGATAAAATGGTTATTTAAACCAGTTGACTGAAATACCTACTCGTATATGTAAGTTCTTTATATTTCAATAAGGTTATAAGTTCATTAGATCGTTTTTAATATCATTATAAATAAAATTGTACGTTTAATGATAAGATGGTGGATTTTATTACTGCTGTATGTTTTACATTTTTTTAAATAAACGATTACATTGAAAACTTTCTACAACAGTCCAGTAGAACTGTTTAATATACCTACTCTAATAGTAATTAGAGTAGGTATATTAATCTCAAATACAACAGTCTAATATACGTTTGTTAATACAAATGAATAAATTCACTCGTTCATTTATTTACGCATTCTTCATTCAGTAACTTCACGCCTGTAATCCCCGAAGAGGTAGGCAGAGGAATGTAGAATATATTCCCACGTTTCACCAGTTACTTTTAAGTCCCACGATGGAATAGGTGGTGAGCCTATTGCCATATACCGGGCAC
>DWFO01001618.1:0-15365 GCA_018246595.1 Mimoniades nurscia nurscia | reverse complement strand
CTCGCTTGCTCCACCGTCCGTCCGTCCACAAGTTCATACTTCGTGCGTATTTAATATAACATGTACAATTTGGATCTTTGCTAGGCTAAGTATAAAAAAAATTACAAATTACCATAGGATTTGTTCATAAAACCTATCATGCATCCATCGATCGTATCTTCGAAGAAAAGAATTTTTTATACTCTCGCGCCATGATCGTTACCACAATGTTTTATGAAAATCACTGGTATTGGAAATTTATATTACTAATTTATTATAGACAATTTTGAGACTTGGTGTGTTTCTTGTACATGCCTATATCGCTCTTTTCATACACATCCGCAGTGTATACCTAATAATATTATTATTTTGGCCTTTTATGCATTAGGAAAAGGTGCTAGAAAATGTTGTATTAAATACAAACACACAAGTATTGGAATGAATATCTGATGATTATTGTCATTATTACAGTCTGGATATTATTATTGCCTACAAATACGTGACCAATTGTAACATCATAGTGAATGTTGGAAATATCGTGAGTTTAATTTCAGCACAAGCATTCTTCACTGCACCACGGAATATTTCTGGGTAAATCTGATTTAGTTTAAATATTCTTAATGGGAACTTAAATGTAGTTAACAGGTAGGTATACGTTTTTAACACGTTGTGACAGTGGCAATTTTCTCATATTAATTTGGCGTAACAAGTTGCAATTACGTAGTCAAAGATCGCTTGATAGAAAGTGAATGTGGGAGCAGCCCGCAGGCTGGCCGCTGCGGCTAACTGCGCTGGTGCCGGCTGACGTCATCCGGACTGATCCCCGCTTTAAGGTCGTCAGAGGCACTATAACATATATTAAAGCAAATTATATTACGTTATATTACAATACGTTTTCTATAGTGACGCTTGCGTGACTGCACTCGTAGGCGTAATATACATATAGCAAAATACAGCACGGAATAATAATGCTTATTTGGGCATATAATAATTGATGCAACGTGGGAGTACAGTATACTCCTCTTCCTGCCTCTTCGGATATTAAAGGATCTTTTGTAGTTATAATATTTACTATACCATAATATATTTAATTTAAGTACATTATAGCGCCGTCCGCGACGACATTTATACGGCGATTTTAAAGTTAGAGCTCCAAGAAGAAGTTTTAGAGAGAAATCTTCAGATTTACATACCTATTTACATCTACAATATCACACGAAACGTCAATGACTAAGTATTTTAAAATATTAGCTATGTACTTTTCTTTGTGTTTCTTTCCTGTCTAACTTCCATTTAGAATCAAATTTCGTCAGAAGTCTTAATTTTAGGTCAATGCATAGGTAAGTGTTCTTAATATAAGCGAATTGGTTACTAAATAGTATTTCCAATCTGCAATAGAACAGCCTGGCGGAGCGGCTTCCTGTGATTACGAGAATAGAATCTACCAGTTGGACAAAAAAATATATACCTGTAAACTTATAACCATTCATAAGGAGGATGATAATGACGTTGCCTTAAATTTTTTATCGAACAAAAAAACCCTTATTTTTCTTTATAGACCATCCTAAAAACAATGTAAATTAAGCACATGTTTGCATAATCCTGTATTGGGAAATTTCTCGATTTAAATTAAGAAGATGTTTAAAATTACTCTCGGTCACCGCTACACCGCAGGAACAAATCACTGAGCAAAAAATTCGCAAGCAAAAAACATACACATAGTAGAAAACGTCTTTATTCTCACTGTTCTGAGCTTTGTGGGTAATAACTGTACATAGCGACTTACGCGGTCACATGAGCCATTTGCCGGAGATTTATTCGTACATTATATTGTGTTAGGTCAGAGCAACGTTAATGGGCGGAAGAGGGTCAATTTGGATCATAATTTCACCCAATTGGAAGGGCTTTGAGGGCGATGATGCGTAGAGATACGCAACGCTGGTCGCGCGCTTGTGACCTATAATGTCTCCGCTTCATATCACACTGATCACGTCTCAACCCTTTTTTTAATGATATAGTACTTGAGAGCTTATAATACTTGTATTATACTATAATACCGCATAAAAAATATGCTTATGGTGCAAACGTTTGTTGTTGTTTGTATGATTATGTAGAGTACGTAATATCACGTAACATCAGGCCGAAAGAGGTAGGCAGAGGAGTGTAGTGCTCTCCCACGTTTCACCAGTCACCTTTACGTCACACTATGGAATAGATGGTGAGCTTATACGCCGGGCACACGATCGTTTAGAGTTCATTTGTTAATATTAACACAGAAAAATTATAAGTATATCCTTCATGATAAAGTAATATTAATCATTAAGTTGTAAAGTAAACATTGTTCTAACTTAATGTTATATATGTGTGTAAATATACAATTACACACAATGTTAACTTATACCTGCATTATTACTTAAGTAACCAAATTCGTTATTCAAAATAAAGTACTAAAATTTTATTTTCACATCCAAAATGGCATGCACGATTAATGAATCGCAACCATAATTTAAATAAAAATGCAAGTAAGAACATAAAATAATTTGCATATCCAAAACTTGGCCCATTATGCCATTTCGCTACTTCGTGAGTAACAGCAAAAATTTGCGTCATTACCATTTATTGATATTTATATTCATCGTTCTTGGAAGTGAGATTACATGCTCTCCGCAATATTGGACACAGCGTGGTCGCTCTTTTGTAATGTAATGATCTGATTCATTCTTTAAACATAATAATAATATACATAACTGACGTTCGCATGATGCATATGCTAGACTTGACCGTACACAGTTAATAGGCGATTTACGTAAGATATGGTTCGCTTATCAAGGTGCGTACGTATGAACGTGACGTGGCGTAGAAAGCGATTTCAAGTACAAATTACGCAACGCCACATCAAGGAGTTGGTGCCACTTGTTCATGAATATTTACCGAATTGTTCCCGATGTGTTTCATACACTTGAGTATTTAAAACAATTGCTAATCTTACAGAGTGTCAGTACATTGAATTGCTTTGTATAAAGTGACTAATGACAAAGAGAGATAATTTCTGTAAGTAATTATATTGTTTTGTATTCAATGAAACGAATTGCTATATTGATAATGTATTCATTTTCAATAGCAATATGCACTTATTGTTGTTATAAATAATTTTGATTCATCAACTTTAAATTTGAATCATCGAAACAAAGAATCAATAGATAACCATACATTTATTCAAAATCCATTAGACCGTTGTTTTCTCAAATTTTTGTTTGATTAGGTAGAATTAAGTGGATGAATAATTTAATAGTTATATCCATGAGTATATTAGGGTACTGTCTTTGGGCAATGTAGAAAAAAAATCGTATTCCTTGTTATGATGTATAGATGTTATGATGTATAGTATAGATTAAAAACGATTAATTGTAAATTATTACCAAGTTGCTATAAGTATCTGTATGGAGTCCCTCCACGAACATGTACATTAATAGATTGATCCAGAAGAAATGAACTCGATTAATACTAGATCAACAGCGGTGCAATTGCAACACAGTGGCGACGTATCGCGACACGGCGGGCCCGGCGAGACGAGTTATGACGCTAGCGAGAATGATGACTTGGTTTGAGCCAAACCGTATTTTAATGTCGATCTCAGTCCATCGCGACTGCGTCACTTCGAGCCCTGTAAGTGCGAATGAGAGGGCGTAGCGTCCGCACGTTAAACATTCACACTGAAGAATAGGGGCTCAATTATCGCACGGGTACTCGCGGTCCGGACTACTTCGGGCTGCGTGTGCGTGACTAGGGTCGCAAAAACGTGCCAAGCGTTGAGACAAAGTCGAACGTTGCAGCACGAATTATGCTCGCCTTATGACATAGCCAATCATTGTCCGCCATCGTGTTTTTATTGTTGTCTTACGAAGAATCGCAAGTTAAATATTCCGAACACATTTATAACGGATACGTGACAAACGTCTTGACATAAAACAGATACATAGAATAAAAAAATTTAATTGGTTAACTCTTAATAGCTCAGATACGCTGTTTTCAGTTATGCTAAATGTTTTTTACCTGCTGTGTATTTTGAGGATAGACGGCTAGAGACAGAGACCAGTGAAAAATGTAGTAAAAGATTCTACGAAATAAAGTTCACGAAAAGGAACTTGTGATAAAGTCAAAACTGGCATATTTGATGTATTATAATCATGTAGTTTTAGGTGGATCTAAGTCGATATAAAGTACGGTCTTGGAGAATTTTCATCGTGATCATCAGCCTCAGTCCACTGTAGAACATAGGCTTCACACATTAGGCACATTAGTTAAAAAATGTTGCCATACATAATTAGTGTACATTGTTCAACTTGTTCTCGTGACATCGGTTAATAAAGCTCGCCATGTGGACAGTCCAGTAAGTCACGGGCACCTTGCTACCCATGTGTGACTCACGCTGTGCTGATTGGCTCATCCGGTCCGTTACAGACACAATAATATACAATAGTCATTTTTGAAATGCCGATAACTTATATTATTGGCGACAAGTAACATGCTTAATTTATATATATATATATATCAATGTTGATATCGACTTTATTGAAAGGATTTATTTTTAGAATTTTTCCAATTTATGTTGATATCGACTTTATTAAAAGGATTTATTTTTAGAATTTTTCCAATTTATATTGATATCGGTTTTTTTTATTAGGATTCATTATCTACTTTTAGCTTTTAGAGATTTTAAATTTATCGTATTAAGATTGAGGTCCTTGAGTAACAAGATTTTCTATTCATATTGGTACTAAGTTATTTTTTATTTACACCGTGTAATTTTGAAAGTAGGCACCTCATTTGAAATGTTTAATAGCAATAATCTTTTATACATTTTGTTCTTATATATTTACTGTTTAAACTTTTCAAGCACTGTATTTCTAATGCATAAATACAGTGTTAAAATAGTTTGTTAAGTTTGATATCTTTTATCTTTATATCTACATTGAATTCCTTAGAAAATGTTTGCACGTTAAATAATGAAATATATTTGCCTTGTATCTCCTCTTTACTACCACTTTTAAGCAGATGTAAAAGATAGATAAAATTTAATAAATCATATGCTTTTTATTAAACATGAACCATTCCATATCCATGTGTGATAGGTTTATATATTTTGATACGTTTTTTCTGATTCTTCAATCTAGTCATTTTCTAAATGAATACGTTGGACCTGGCTGACATATCTAGAGTTGCAGAGTCTGTGTTTTTATTTTTCTTGCTGGTCTCCGCGTCCATGCTAAGTGCAAATGTAAATGGGTTTGGTCTCGTTTACAAAGATGTTTTTATGCACTCGAGTGGATGTTTAACGAAGTATCTGCCATCATTTTGCATTTCAATGCGCACACTGATAAAAGAAATAGTTAATGCTGTTCGTGTATATTTAATTATATACAATTAAATCGGCACTACACGTAGTAGAGGGATAAATAATTGTTTATTAAACACATTATACATTCATTTTTATATCTACTTGCATTGCAATGACATTGTTCAACAGTTGTATAACCGTGGATAATTCGAAGAACAAAACAACAGCGCCAACGCACGAGCAAATGGTCGTGAAATCTTTTTTTCTCTTATGAGTAGTGTAAGTAGGTCAGTTTTGGATGACATTCAGATATCGCGGATAGTGGGCGGTGCATCGCGAGCCCACGTGGTGAGCTGTTGGCCCGCTACTGCAAACCTGTTCCATGGAGACTGCTTGAGTCCACTTTCCTGCGGACAGATTTGCTGATATCTCTCCTCAGTTTCTGTTCTATTGCTGCTGATAAATTTAGCGCAGGGGCCGGCTGTAAACAGTGCAGTTTACGTACATTTAGTTACATATATATTCTTACAAGTATATATGTAAATGTACAAGTATATGTATATGTAAATGTGACTCGCCCTAGGCTAAGCTTATGTAAGCAGGAAGTTTAATTTATGTAAATTAAGAAATGTAAACTACATATCTTCTAGCTGTTGCTCTCATGGTTGAATGGCTCATGGCTCTCATGGAATCATGAGGTTCGTCGGTTGTAACTCAAACATTGAACAATTTGCTTTATTAGTGTATACTAAATTAATTTTATAATTTGATAGCTCTTAAACTCTATTTCAAATGTAGGTACTTCATTTTATCAGTGAATAGCACTCTTTTTGCCGTAAAATATTCATTCATGAGTAAATAGTAGGTACTAACTATTGCTATAACAAGATTGGAAAAACAATTTTTTTAAGAAATAAAGGAGAAAATCTTTCCAGAGTATGTGGACTGTTTTCATGAAACATCTTATAAAAATATATTCAGCAGTTGTGACTTATATATAACCGAAGACGTATATATTTTATTTCTCTAGGCTGCCTCGTTGGTCGTGTTGGTTGCAAGTGCGACTGCCGAACGGGAAGTCCCGGGTTAAATTTCCGGGTCGGGCATTACAAAATTTTCTAATTTAGATTTTCTAGTGGTGGCTCGGAGTCTGGAAATGGTATATGGTAATAGGTTCACTATCTGTTCCTTAGTGGGACGTAAAAATGTAACTGGTGAAACGTGGGAGCGTTCTACATTCCTCTGCCTACCTTTTCTTCCTGTATATAAATATACCTTATATAAATATATTATATAAATATACCTTCCTGTATATAAATATATTCCTGTATATAAATAATTCTCACACTCATCAAGGTCACTGTGTTTTTTTAAACGTGTAGATATTAGACACTCACAGATATTAAATTAGTAATAAGTGTGATACGAAATGTCTATGGGAATTTTATTTGTACTATTTTGTTAAGAAAAAGTGTACATATTGTGAGTCACGTTTTCTTTTCAGTGACAATAATGATTTCGTCTTTTCTTTCCTCAGAAGTTCCCTTAACTTTAATGACATCGTGACATTATACAGCGAGCCTTATCACCTCGTTATCGTTAGCGTTCGCTGGAAGTAAATCTTTTCGAGATAAGCCGCCTTATGCACACAAATTATTCCTTATCGATTATTCACAGCTAATGATTTCATTCTAATCTGCATATAGTGCACGAACCGCCTCAAAATAAGAACTTTGTTGCTTTATTTTGAAGAAACACATTAACAAACATTCTCAGACGTTTTAATTAATATTAAAACAACATTGAAAGTATGCTTTCGTTTCATACTTTGTTACACACTACATAAAGTCCGTTATAAATTATTAATAATAAAATAGTCCAGGGAATAATTACCG
Organism: Mimoniades nurscia nurscia; assembly: GCA_018246595.1. Taxonomy (NCBI): domain Eukaryota; kingdom Metazoa; phylum Arthropoda; class Insecta; order Lepidoptera; family Hesperiidae; genus Mimoniades; species Mimoniades nurscia. The sequence goes on along the minus strand of DWFO01001618.1, from coordinate 8,153 downwards.
ATATTTACTAGAACATAATTAACTCCGCTTTGACATATATGAGTTTCTCCGTTAATTAGAGATTATATCGGTATCCCGTTAGTGTCGTATCTGGACAGCGTAGAAATTCTCCTGCCGCGGCCTGCGCCGGCGCACGCAGCCGCTGGATGCGCGACATGAATAATAAACCAAGCCACTTCCTGCCGTGCGATAAGCGCTTCACACAATGTACATCACCATACGGTGTACTGATGCCCCGCGACCACATGCCCAGCGACGCTTCGCTCAGCCAACACATTAAGACCATCACACAAGGAGCTACAACATATTATATTAATACACTGCGCTTTTATGTACACGTACTCGTAACATAACACCTCGCGTGTATTTCCAAGCAACAGGGTGTAATACAACAAGAGTGTAATACAAAAATCTAGCAGAGGTGTGTAATACAATACAGTCAATAAAGTATAAATATTGTATTTAATGTATTTAACGGGATATATGGTATATATTATGTGTTTGCGGTCATTTTATGTACAATAATGTTTAGGTATGCCAAGATCCAAGATATGTCGTGCTATATCTGTTTACATAATATTTCGACGACGAGACATACATACATATATTATATGTAGCTCCGTGGGAGATTACTCGCGTGTTACCATATTAATACATATATTATAATAAGTCGTAATATGCCTCGCTATAATATGCGTCATAATATGCTATAATATTCTCCGGCCGTAATCGCATGATGTGTCTATTTTTGTTAAACACACTCTATTATAGCAGAACCTGTATTTTTCTTCTCTGAACGCCGCACCGCTATTTATGTAAAATGACGACCTTGTCCATGTTAATGTATGTAACAATTTGTGTCTGACAATTAACTTATTTTATTATTCGCTCTACATTCTGTTGAAGCTCTAAATACAGATGAAACATCCGATTAGATAAAAGATTCCTACAGTTCACGTGATTCATATTGTACGTTTTTTCCGCAACATTCAATTACATGTTAAATATGCGTATATGTGCTTATATTACTCATAAATGTAAATTTTATTGGTTTTAATGTTTAATGTTTAAACAATGATTTATGATCCCTATGGATTGAAATTCTCATTCGAGTACGCAAATTTCTATTAACATTGCAAAAAGGAGTAACATCACTCCTGTAATCCCCGAAGTGTTAGCCAGAGGAATGTGGAACACTCCCACGTTTCACCAGTTACTTTTAAGTCCCACGATGGAATAGATGGTGAGCCTATTGCCATATACCGGACACATATCCAGACTCCGAGCCACTACTAGAAAATCTAAATTAGAAAATTAAGTAGTGTCCGACCCGGGAATCGAACCCAGGACCTCCCATTCGGCAGTGGCACTTGCAACCAACACGACCAACGAGGCAGTCAAACATTGCAACAGTGACTATTGATATAAAATTGTGAACTTTTGCGTATGAATGGAATACGATTTTATAAAAATCTCTGCTTTGTTGTCTACTGAGTGATGCATGCTTGAAAATTTACCTCTAATTATATTTGGTTGTACAGTTTTAATTAACATGTAGGCAAATAAATAAAGTAATTTTCAATGGAGTCGATTATTAATTTTATTCTGAGCTTGTTGGCCTAACGTGGACTGCCATGGACTGCCATGGACTGCCATTACCTTATTAATGTCACTGCCGTTGAATCACTGCTCGCGCCGAACATCGTTTATGCACTCAACAGCACAGTATCAGACGTATTTCTTGGAAGTGTCAGTGAGTAAAATATTTGGAATCCGCTGCAATTCTAACGGAAGTTAGATAAATTGTGAGTGTGTTTATATAGATTAGACACCAATGTTTAATATAGAATGTGTAGGTAATTGAATTTTAGTGTGACATTTAAAACATAACGTCACTCTTGTAATACCCTGAAGGTGTAGGTTAGGGTAGTACTTCCTGTAGTGTAAGACATTTTATGTAAAAATTTTATTTTTCCCCGAAAAGGGTGTGCATGTATGTACATATGCACATATAATGAGAGTGACGAAAGTAAAACATCCGCATGGATACAAATATTTGGCACTCGGGGCTTACTAGCTACACGAAGCGGTTCTGGCGTGACTATTAAATAATTATAATAATAATATTGTATGTATACAAATATTATTATTACAAGGAGTTCGTTTTACTTATGCCGGTACTTAGTGTCGACGTGTTTTAAGTATAGGAGGCAGATTGTATTAATATCATAAAAATGTCTTATTTGTCGTGTTGAAATTTTTGATAAGCGATTGATTTTATCGACGTTCTAGAACGATTGAGCGATATGCTTTTGTAATGTTTATTACGCTTAGATATATTGAAGGCTAATCGGACCAGTATTAAGATAAAATGTTAGCATTAAAATAATTTCATTTTACACATTGCCAAAATCATCCGTCACTTGTTATAAAGTGTAAAATATTTGGTAATATGTGCTCTCTACTCTCTTGAAGGAACATGGCGTGATGATGTCACAGTAAAATAGTACGAAATTGTCAGACAACCCCGCTTCGTTTCTGATTTAATGAACAGTGTCTCATTAAGTCAACGAGTAGAATATTCATTAGTAAGCAACACTAATAATAACAAAACTTTTTGTTCGTGTGGTCTCTTTAAATTTAGCACTCCGCGTCGAAGTAGAGTGTAGAATGATACGGGATGGGCAGAGTTTGATCTTGGCATGTGTGGTAATAAATCAATTTCAGTAAAATACGTTAATAATAAACATAACAATAACAAAACTTTGCGTGTGTGTATTTTTATCAAATCGAACGTAATTCGTAAGTGCAAATTAGGTCTGCAATATTCGGTATTTTATGCTCTCTGTCTAAATCGTAAGTGACCTGTCGTTATGATATTTTACTAAAATCATCAATAAGAAAGATATAATAACTTTGCAACATTAATTTTATCTATAGAGTACGACGTCTTTTGAAGCCTTTAGTTATTGAACAGTCTTATAAAAGAGTTTAATGCGTTGGATATTTATGTTGGCCGATAAATTACAATATAGAATTAGTAATTGAGTTGGCACGGACCTCTCTACATCTGCTCTATGTCCGGTCGGTACAGACGGACAGATGAGAGGTGTAGCTACGTCTTGACATAACAGCAACATTGGCTATGAACGGCATGTGTTCTGTTGATTCTAGGTTACGAAGTTACCGTGGCCGTGTGTTTTCTAATTGGTGGAGCAAAGTATAATTTACATGGACATTACTATGCGTAGTAATTGCTTAGTACGGTTTAAAATAGTTTTACAAGTGTGCCCTGAGACACCTTTGAGAAGGTATCCGTTTCTTTGTTGAATGGAAGTATTTTTAAAATGTATGTTCTAGCCACGTTAAAGGTCTGTATGAAACTAGCGGTATTAATAGAGAAAATGTAAGCAAATATAATATGGTAATTAATTATTTATAGCTGAACAGTTTGTTTACTATTCATAAGAATATTTATTTTCATACATTTAAATATTTCTATAAAATAATATAAGAATTATTTAATGTTTTGTGGTGTGAAAATAATGACTGTATGAAATTTTTTTAAGAGGCAGTCATAATAGGCTCTCTGTGTTCTCTGCCTACCCTGTAAAGATCCTGCCTTGACGATTTAATAGTAATTATTAGTATTTTGCAGTTCACTTAAGTTTCTTCATACCTACTCACCTAATAAAATCACTTTCCAACTAAAACGTGATTTGCAGTCTCGGGCTGCATTACGCGCTCATCCAAATGAGTAGAGTGATTCAAATCATATGATCAGACATCGTTCTATTGGCTGATTCAGAGATCAGAGTTCTACTAACGTTGTGTAAGTGAGCATTAGAGCATTAATATTTTTTCGCTATTGGTAGTTAAACAGAAAAGTACGTGGGCAGAAAAAGGTGTTTGCTTAAAAATACGTGCTATTGTCGGATTTACGGTCAAACAATCGATGTTTACGAATGTTACGATGTTTACGTGTATTTAAACTCAACGTTAAGCATATTTAACCTCTTAGTCCATTTATTTGTAGTATAGCCTAGTATTTTGATTATTGTGATTTGTTAAGTTTTGAAATATAATACATATTAACAATTTTTATATTGTAATAAAACTTTAGAAAAAGATACAATGTTCGTCGAATGGAATAGAAATTGTGGCGTAGTAATGAAATATTGTATTAGCAGTGAGTAACCAACAGTTCAGGTATCTGGGTGTATCGCACAGCTCAACCACCCGCAGAGATCGACTTCACCCCGGGCGTAATACTGGGAAACATGATTCAACTGCTATGATTCTATTTACTATGTTAAAGTTAATCACTGTAAAATCTAGGAGCTGGAATTAATATTGGTACTCTAAGCATTTGAGAAAAAATCCGTGCTAATATACGTGATACGTAATATCACACTTGTAATCCACGAAGAGGTAGATACAGGAATTAGGTACACTTCCACGCTCCACCAGTTACGTTAACGTCCCATTATAGAACAGGTGGTTAGCCTATTTCCATACACCGGGCACCATTTCAGATTTAGAGACAGTATCAGAAAATCTAAATTAGAAAAATCCAATAATGCCCGACCCGAAATTTGAATCCCGGACCTCCCGACTGGGATCAGCGCTTGCAACTAACACGATCAACGAGGCAGTCAGTGATAATGTACTGGTTGAAAATTCAACCTTCCAATCTGGTTTGAAATCCTGGCGCACATCTCTTTAGATACAATGTATGTTTTAACACTTGCTGTAACGCTTCACGAAAATATTGTGAGCTAAAACGTCTTAGTCTGTTTTAGAATCACGTACGAGCTAACGTGGGCTACGTTAGAGTTTTCTATCTCTAAGGAGTGTGAACTCTGCTAACACACTCTTGGCCACTCTAGCCCTGGTGTCAGCCCTTCTTATATGAGAGAGAACACGTGGCAAACAGTGGAACGGTAAGAGAGTTGATAATGATGGATGCATCTATGTTGGAGATTGCAGAGAAAATTTATAGTAATAGATGAGCTATTTAACAGTGTCTCGTATTGGACGGACATAAAGTCTGTGTGCTAGAAGCAGGCCACAATGACACATGCCTAACGGTATTTAAATTTCCACGCCGTCCGTGACCAGGTTTTGGATAAAAGGAAAACCGCTGATGACGCAAATTAATAAATCATTTTACTGATTTACTACGACATCCTTATTTTGCAGTACTTATTAGCTGTCTTTGTTTACGCTGTACTTTCTTTGTAATACTCTTTACTTTGAACGTTTATCAGCGATGTCTGTTATTGTTAGAAAGAGTCACAGTTGTTTATGCAAGTTATGACCATAGTAATATCCCTGCTCTTTAAGAACAATAAGGACAGTCGCAAGTCATTGTGCGTGCGTCAACAGACTTACTGTGGGTGAGTATATTATTTCGATACGACAGCTGGTCTTCCATATTGTATTACATCGCTTATAATTTATCTGTACATAATATGTAGTATTGGCTAACTCATGTAAGGTCGGCGGGACATGAAAGACCTCGGAAAGGTCCGGAAATAGTCGAGTTATCCTGAAAAAGCCAATCAAAATTAAACAGGTACATATTTAATCATCTGTATAAAAACTCATCAAAGGTTCAATAGTATCTAAAATGTAACGTAATATCATGACTGTAATCCCCTAAGGGATAGGCAGAGGAGTGCAGTACACTCCTACATTTCACCGCGTACGTTTACGCCCCACAAACTAAAATTTCTTAACAACTGTTTCTCATTGTTATATTGTATTGTATAATATATTCGGGTACTGTATACTTTCGTCTTCCACATTGCAAGTCTATAAGCTACCTTCTACAGTTTCATACAAATCAATGCAATGATCGTTCAAAAGGATTACAGAAGAGGATTAATGTGGGTCAGTGGGAATTCGCAATTTCGATAATCGGCGCAGATAACCTGTCGTGTAAGCAGTGTGAGACGATGTCGCAAGCGACGCGACCGCAACGTACCCTGTACAATAATATTATACACGCCCAAGCGAATGCTTTCAATTGATATATTTTCGAAACCGGTCTCCGTTTTCATAACATGCTTAGTGCGATGATAGGTTGTCTTGTCGAGTCGCTTGTCTGGAACAGCGCTGCATCTGATATTAATAACAGACGCATTCGGCTCATGAATTTAATATGTGAAACTTGTTCTACGTATGCAGCGACGGATAAACTTAAGGCTCAATTGCTGTGATTGTTCACTGATTATCATTCAATATATATTGTATATTTGTTTCTTTTCATGTTAGCATTTTAAACTAACGGTTATAAGGGCGTACTCTAACCTAAAGGTACACCTTTCCAGTTAAACTTGAGTGATTAAGAGGACGCGGACCACGTCCTGTTGGCAACATTTCATTGCGTGTATTTATATACAGCTAAAGTGATATCCGTGGGGAGCTGGCGTCCTACATTGTTGAAGCGGAGGCCAAAAGTCAATTTGGGGCGCAATCGGAGGCTGAGTATCGCTCCCCAGCAGTAAATGTCATACAACTGTCCACGGTAGGTGTTATATAAGACATTGCAACAGTGCTGCAATAATCCTGTTGTAAAGGTCACTGAGGAAAATAAAGCACACACAATCGTACCTTCGCAAGTAATGCACGATTTATCCGGTATGAGTTGTGGGCTATATGTTTAAAAATTAAGACACTGTAATTCGTTTATATGACGATCGATCTTCAGTCGAAATTATTCTCATTAAATCCTAATCTATGTATTTTATGTAAAAATAAGGTCAATAGATTTTTCTTTTATTTTCTCAATCAACGTCGCTGACTCACGATGATAAACATCAACGATCTGGGTGACACTTTACATAAATATGTAAGAGACACGCCAAGTTTTTAAAGACAGATATTTAGCACTTGGTGCTCTCTGCCCACTCCGTAAGGAACTTGGCGTGAACATATAATACTTAATATAAAGATTTTACATAAATTTAGCTACAAGGAATCAGGAATATCTTCACTCGTTGGTTTTTTATCGCGGTCTCCAGTCGAATCTAACGTAAATTGATTGACACGCTTTTTAAGCGGCTAGAGCTCGCGTGTTGGGTATTTCGGGCGTAACAGGCGTATTGACGTAAAACGATTCGATGTACGTGGGCTGTTCCGTGCGATTCTCGTTTTCGTTTGTGAACTGTTCGATGGCGCGTTAATGGGAACTCGCGAAAACTACTACAGTTCACAAAGCCACATGCTTTATTACTTATCCATATCCTTGAGCTACGGAGCGACTACTTGAGCGACGGAGCTATAATATATATTATAGCTAATAACAACACATGGTAGCTATACTATAATATATGTACATACATATTTACAGTAATTATCGAAATAATACGTCTTGCTGTATCTATTTACTTATTTTGAGTAAGTTTACTCAAGCGTTATTATATAAATTATATTGTAATACATGATAATATACCTTGCTATAATATACATATATTATAAGTTCGTCTGTGACGACTTTAAAAGGTTACTGCAACCATGAGTATGTTCATTGTGCAATAAAATTATATAAAAAAGTCTCACGCTAAGTATATTTTTCATTAAAGCAGTGATATTGTTTATTATCAGCAAAGGTCGTCTAAATGAAAACAAAAAGATCGTAGAGAGTCATTGTGTTTCAACAGAGCGTGTGAATGTTGAGTTGAAAGTGTATGTCAGACAGGACCCGCTGTTCAGTGCCCAATAACAGTATCCGTTAGTGTGGCGACCGCGGATTTATATAGCTTATCATTGTTAAAAATCGTTACTAAATTACCCATTAAGTATTTCCAGTGCTATAGAAATTTATATTCAAATGTTACACTCGTACATCGGTACATGTATTGTTTATTTTTACAATGGAATCGTTACGCTAGGTCGCTTACGGCGTGGACAGAAGGCATCAAGTGCCAGATATATCTTAAAAAAAATATTACCAAGAAAAGCATAAATATGTATGAAATTACTTGAAATATTGACTGCCTCGTTGCTCGTGTTGGTTGCAAGTGCGACTGCCGAACGGGAGGTCCTGGGTTCGATTCCCGGGTCGGACATTACTAAAAATTTTCTAATTTAGATTTTCTAGTAGTGGCTCGAAGTCTGGATAAGTGCCCGGTATATGGCAATAGGCT
>DWFO01001617.1:0-15365 GCA_018246595.1 Mimoniades nurscia nurscia | reverse complement strand
TGTGCCTACTTCCATGCTATTTCATGAATGTTCTGTGTGTAATGCTGTTGGAGTCTCAAATAAATAAACAAATAAATAAATAAATATTGTCCCGTCAACGGTGCGGATAACCGCATACTTCATTTTCTTTCAGTAAAACCGCATTCTGTTTTTATAAAGCCCGGATAAAGATATCAAATCGTTACCTGTATTTCGAATTGACCGCATCAAGTAGGCACTGGAAAGTGAGGGGATAAAAAAAAAGTAAGACCGTTGTTTGCTTGGGAATATGTTATATCTTCGTTAAGCAAATGTTTTCTTGGACGATATAACATACCAAAGCAAACATCTAGAAACCGGACACATGGTTCGATAAACATGCTTCGTGTTATGTAACTCCAGCTGTACAATAAATTACTTCATATTATAACATTTTAACATAAATGTTTATTTTAAAAGATACAGAAGCTATGAAGTTTCTTTCGCCGCTTCTTCTCCATAGCGTGACATTTTCCGAAGCAGTGGTAGTTTCATTTATGTGTTTTGAATAAATGCCATTCGAATTTGATTTTAAAATTTGAATTTAAAAAATACACATTTGGTACATACATTGAACTATTTTCAAACTTTTTATAATTTTACGTTTAGATATTATTAATAATTTTAACTATATCCACATTTTCTTTTAGGAATATTTCTTTATGCTTCATAAGAGATGAATATAGAAAATAGTGAATGTTCGAAATGTTGGAAACAGTTCTGCAAAAAAATTGACTATTTATTGTCAACGACTGAATATATGAAAAATATGTACTCTTTGTATAAATATATAAAGATATAAATGTTCGTAAACATAACTGAAACGTGGGAGTGTACTACACTCCTCTGCCTACCTCTTTGGTGATAACAAGCGTGATTTTACATTTATCTCTACACATACATAAACATACATAAGAAATATATAACAGTAGACCAAAGAATTTGTTCCGCTTTCTCCTTGCGGATGTCGGTGGAGGCGAAATATTTACATAATAAACCTTTGAAAAATTTTTCGCTTTTAAATTCACTTGTACGACGTTATGTGTCTTGAAAATTCTCGAAGCGTGACTGCGTCTGTCGTGTTTCCGCTCTACTCACTTGGTTGAGCGTCTGATCTAGATTTTGGGGACAGGATTGCAGAAAGGAAAAAAGAATCCTAAACTTGCAAAATTTTTGTAACATGAAAGATAAAAATCCCAGAGTTGTGTTTAGATAGTATCTCTTTGTGTAAATGTTATAGAAAATGTTTATACTGTAACATCACGCCTTAATGTTCGGAGAGGTAGGCAGAGGAGAGTAGTACACTCCCACTATGGAAGATGTGGTGAGCCTATTGCGATACACCGGGAAAATTTTTAGGCTCCGAGCCACAATTAGGAAACCTAAATTAGAAAAATCAAATAACACGCGATCCGGGAATGAATGCACGTCACGCTCGCAACCAATACGACCAACGAGGAAATCACTACCTTACTTCATATGATGAGTTCTATAGTAAGCTCTTTACAGTTTAATCATTAGAATAAAATATACATAGTTAATACTCGTAAATGTAAACTTAACATGATCGGTGCAAACTTCTGAAGCCATTGTTTATTTATGTGTCCCTATTATAGTTAGCAAAGAGCTGACCATTGTAAATGACTTTGTCCCCTAATTATCCTAAAGGCTGATAAAAATTTGCAATGAGCATCATCAATATATCATCTTATCAACTTAATAATGATGCTTACATCATAAACGGCAAAACTCACATGTTTAATAAAGTAATTCACTTATCTAGCTTTTAACAACAAAGAATATATACGTAGATTTTTGTATCTCATCTTTAAATAAAATCCACCCTAAGCTTATGAGCTTCGGTATGTCTTTTTTCATCTAGTGTAATACCTCGATGCACTATTTTTATTTCTACTTTGTAACGTCTAATCTTGAAAATGATAGGAATCTAGTGTCGTTCCCCGGTCGCGTCGGGTTTCAAAGAAAATGAAATGTCTTCGTTGTTCTTTGGATGGTTCCATTTTCAAATAAAAATTTCCTTTTTTAATTTCCATGGAATTTTCCTCGCCAAAGAACTCATTTTGCGTGTATTAATCTTTCTAATTAGGCGTGTAGAGAGGTGTTTGATATTTTCACATTTCTAGTATTTAATCTCTTTGTAAGTTTCTGATTACAATAATATAATTTCTGAAGCGCTATACTATTTAAAATAATCCAAGAAGCTCGAAAGTTATTTTCTTAATACTCAAAACAGTTGTTCGAAAAATGCCCGTAACAATGTTGAACACTTGTTTATGAATTTCAAACATTGAATAGACTATGTGAATCTTGGCAGTGTGTTTAACTCATTTGCCTACCCCTTGGCATATATAAAACGTGTTGTTTTATTCTATGTTACTCGTAAATAAGCAAACAGTTCAGTTCATGGTAAATGATCATCGCGATATACAAACATTTGTGACAACCATAGTATCGCCCACGTATAGTACGCTCTAAGACAGAGACGTTATTTCTTATACAATCGCCTCTTTACAAGATCCATAAAGCAATAAAAAAAATAACCTTATCTGGGGTTTCCGAAGAAAACTCGTGAAACTTTACTAATTAACGGTACACAGCGCCAGCTAGCATGGCTTAACTTTGCGGATCCTTTGGAACTGCAACCGCATTATAACTGCTTCGTCATGTATTTTATCCTCTCCCTTCTCTTTTCCCATCTCGTTTAGTGAACGCAATATTTTCTTGGACATTTTTACTGTTAAATTTTTCGTGAGTGTTGACACCTTTCGACTTCTCTTCTCTTGTCTTGAATTTGCCTGAGTATTTTCTTTAATAGATCTTCATACATAATTATAGATACATGTAATATATATGAATGGAGTTATACATGCAAATGTAGCACATCATACTTATGAGCATGTTACGTGGCACTCAGCGCTCTATAATAAAAATCCTCACAATTTTTGTCCCATTATTCTTTTCCTTCCTAATAGAAAACATTTCGAAATCGTCTTAAGTAATTCTCGTCTATCGCGTCCTCGTATATTAACCACTTGCTAATCCAATTGAAATGACCCCAGCCCGATAACAAGTAACTGCGAAGTTTCATTTATCAAGCTATCATTTATTACGTTCGCCAGATTATTTCCCTCGTTAACATTTGTATTAAGGTGCATGTTTCACTAAATTGGTAATGAAAAGCAAGTAAAGTAAGTACCTTTAAAAGACGAAATATTTCTATTACGTCGCGTTCAGGCGAGCGGACATCTTTTAGGGTCAATTTTTAAATGACCCTACTGTCCCAATTTATATGAATAATCTATGTTATGGTTGAAATATGAACTTTGTTATAGTTGGAATATTAACTACGTTAAGGTTAGAATATGAACTATGTTGTAATTGGAATGAACTAATCAAACGTATCCCTATGTGGGTTTCCATTCTCGTTATGTTTCCGTGCTTGTTTATTTTACGTTGGCAGATAGAACCGAATGCCTCATTATTCGTACATACCTGCCCTGCTTCTTCGTCATTCACTTCATTTCCATTTACCACCTTCTGAATCTCTTCTGAATCTCGCATCAGAATTAATCTGTTCTATGTTTTTCAAAATATACAAAACTAAATGTAGTCTATAATGCAGCCAATTTATCACTCCCATACTTATAAAGTTGCAAGTTAAAAAACAATTTAATTCACTATATCATAAAATAATATAACGTAGGTAAAGCAAAATATTACTCCCACAGTTCCTTTGCAATGTTACTTAACAGTTTAGTTACTAAAAGAGAAAATCGTCCAACGCTCTTCGCTTCCGCTAGTTCATGGCTTTTAAACTGTATAAATGATTCCAATCGAAGTGAACTGGATTGTTGTAAATTTTCAACTGTTAGTATCATTAATTGTTCCTTTGTACTCTGTTATGTTCTGTTCGCCAGATAGTTAGCTCGATTAGAATTTCAATTAATACCGTAAGTGTGTCTAACATATTGGATCGTTGCGTCCATTCCCGTGATTCGAATTCATTGTCTACCGTTGCATTTGTTAGTATTTGTATAAATTACCTGGATATTTAGTTTTAACTTTCTGTTTATGTACCGGATTTGTTTCTCGGCAAAATAAATTCAAGTTTTGTTCAAAACATAAAATACAGACACATTCAGATACCAATCAAGTTTTGTCAGTTTTATAAGTATTACAATGGATTGATACAGCCACATGTGTTAAAATTTTTGAGAAACCTTAAATACAAATGATAAAGTTTTGAGTATACGCACCAAAATGCGCAAATGCAAAATGCGTTTATTAGGCCAAACTTTTATACGGATGCCAAGCTTCAATGCTGACTTAAAACAACGATTACGAATCCCTTGTAACAAAGCGAAAAGTACTCAGTAATTTTTTCGAATTTGGATGCAGGAATCGTAAATAGAAACTATTCCATCCTTCCTCCATCCTTCCAAAATCGTGTGCACTTCGCTGGCTAGACCACATTAGTTAACATGAGCAAGAATCAGACGGTGAATTCAAAAGAGGATAATAAAATGAGGCGCCAGGTATAGTTGAAGAAATGAGGGTAGAAATGAACTGATTACACTCAATGGCGACTCATGACAATTAAACCGCACATAATTAGACGTTTTAATTTCAACAACCGAGACACATTTTAGGTCATTACCCTAGTCTAAGTGAACTGATGTCAATTAAATACTAGAGCTGCTGGGAGTTCATTGAGATGAAAGTAAACGAAAATAACGAATTCACGAGCAATCAAATGCGTGTAAATGCTCAGTAACAACGGCAATAAAACGTTTAAAGACGTTAGCTCAAGTACGCTCAAATAAATAAACTCATTCACGGTGTACAATAGAAGCACCGAATAAAACCAGCGAAAACTGCCAAGCGGAAGCATAAAAATAGAATCTTTCATCTGAAACTATTAAATTTTTCTAATTTAGATTTTCAAGTAGTGGCTCGGAGTCTGGATATGTGCCCGGTGTATGGCAATAAGCTCACCACCCATTCCGTAACGGGACGTAAACGTAACTGATAAAACGTAGGAGTGTACTACTCTCCTGTGCCTACCTCTTCGCAGATGACATATTACGTAATTTCGCCTCAAACTCGCTTTAGAAATCACTAGGGTTAATGATATGGCTGAGCATTGTTCCCATGTATAAGGTGCAGTTAGACAGTTTTGGTAGAGCGACTCGCTAAGATGTAGAGCTTCTCAATGTACTCCTTAGGGATAGATTGGGCCCAAATGCCAATTGCCTGTAGAGACGTGAGAAGTTAACGGCTCGTATCTTAACATATAGCTTCACTTATCTATCATATAAAACAGGCTGTCAAGTTAAGCTACAATATCAGTATGTAGTTAAAAATTAGAAAGTTCAATCACAATATAGGTTAATATGGGCATAATATGCATATATAAGAACTAAGAATCATTAATCTTGAACATATAGGTTGAATACTGGTTAATGGGAGTGTCTGGTGTCTTCGAAATCAGCGTGCAAGTCTGAAGAGAAAAATGAATGCAGAAGGAACACGTCAAATGAGTGAGGACAGAGGTATTAGGCACTCGATACTCTCTGCCTACCGTGGTAGGAAACCGGCGTGAAGATATAATAATAATAAAAGATAAATATCAAGATAAAAAAAATCTAAAGGTTTCTAAATTAAATCGACTTTTGACTTTGCAGTGAATCTGTTGCTTTTTTCCGTAAAACGCTATTCCTTATAAAAGCTTTTCGCTTTTCCTTATAAAAGCTAATTGTTCACCCAAAAATCTACTCTATGGGCTTCCTTTAATGTGGAGTGGTTGGAATATAGACTTATAACTCAGCACACCCTTCCATACAAATTCCAATTTCGCCCGTATGTCAGTATCCGTCGACCTCCCGCTGGCTGACACAGCCGCTTAGCTAATTGTACTTCTAATTAATGCGTAAATAATTCATAGAGAGACGTGACTCGATTTATCTTTTAATTATTAACCATATTAGTTTGATTTTTAACAGTTTGCTTTTTCATGGAATTAGATTAATAAAAGATAATGTTGCTCATGCTAATGTTGTTCATCTCAGTCTCGAACGAGCAGCAATGGTGTAAACGAATTAGGCTTATTCTTTCTAGGAGGAATTTAATATCAATGTTTTCCATAACATATAAAATGATTTAATATATTTCAGATTTGCTTAAACAGGAAATTATAATTTTCTACGGGGAATTTGATATGAACGAGCCCTTATTTACCGATAATTACATTGTTCGCAATATTGTTTACGCAACGAATATTTCTCATAAACTCAGTATCATAACAATTTTGTTAATTTTACTCAATAAAAATATTAGTAACGTAACATAAGAACAAATATTGAACAAAAAATATAATTTTCTTTACATTATTGTATAATTCGTTCTGCTAGACACTTGAGTACAAGGAATCTTTATTTAAATTGAAAATTCATTATAAAATTGAGCTACAACACGATGCAAGTTAAAATGAGCGAAACATGTAGTTAAGCGAATTACATTAAGTACTATTGTTATATGTAGGTATATAGTTATTCCTAATTTATACTAATCTTCCTTTATTAATATTGTTTTCTGTTTTTAAATATCATTTCAGTAATTATTATTGTAATACCGTGTAGGTTTATTTATTTTTCTGTTTCATTAGCACAATGGTTTGTGAATTCTCCGAATGTATTTGTATGAGACAAATAAACGTGAGGGATTTTAATTAGTGTTTATATACATACATATAAATGAACAAGGCGAACAAAATGTTGGACATTTACCGGTGTTACGTTCAGTTTTAAATACAATTATTTTCGGAGAATATTAGTATAGTTCCACCCCATGTCTCTTACGGGGTAAGCAGAGAGCACAGGGTGCTTAATATCCCTATTTTCCTCTTCATAGGTGCACGCATTGATTTAAACACAGAATAGCAGAAAAAATTATTATACAAATTTAAAAAACATTTCGTTGTGATAAAATTATTTTAAATTTTAAGTAAGCGACTCTCAATATTTTATTTTATGAAAACACAATAATTTATGGAATACCAAATCGAAGTCGGTTTTGGTTTTGGATTCACGAATATCTTCGTTCACTGTGTTTTGTCTAAGTTATATAACTTTAGTCGCTTCTTTCGACATCCTCCAAACTTATGGTGGTGAATAGTGACTACACATCCAAACATATGCACACCTGTAGCTCGCCGTGAAACAATGTCGTGAACATCATGAATTACAGAGTTGCTTCTACAGTACATATACTAAAAAAAATTACTTTTTGGAAATGCATTAAAATATGTAGAGGTGATTACATAGTTCTTGATTCACTTGTAATTTATTATAAACACCTATGTTGTTATATACTTGTATGTATGTCTTACATAGTGGTTTTTGACGTTTATTGTGCGAAATATATAACATTTACATAACAGTAAATAAACCTATTTATTGTCACATTTACATACGTAACTCATTATAAATTTATTCCACCAATATTTGTTCGGATGTTACCAAACTTTCTCGCCAACAAAACTTTGTTTATTATACGTTAGCAAAAGAGTTTGGCCTGAACTGCAGAATTGTGCGGCCGAATCAGGGGGCGAAGCTCGCGGTGAATAAAGAGGGTGAATAAGAAGCGGGTGAATCCGGTTGAGACTGCAAGGAAGCAACAAAACTGATTTAACTTTTGCAGTAATAGTTTCTGCGGCAGGCATAGATCGGTCGGATGGATCGCTATGTGTCCTAACGAGAATATAACGATACGATAACTTTACTTGACGCCTGTGTTTTTACGAAAAGGCAGGCACAAGAGTGTAGTAATTTTAATTTTGCACATATTATTTTATCTATAAATATTCAAGCAAATGCAAGCAATGTGCAATATGCAAGCAAAAGAAATTTCCAATTCAAATATTGAAAATAGACATTTTTTATTAGTTATATTAAATAAAATAAAAAATACATCTAGTCAGTATGGCCCACAGTTTGTCCTGCCGTGGGCAGTTAGACACGGCCTAAGTTGTATGTATTACTATTATATTATCCAGCGATCAATCAATCATTTCAATCAACATCGGTACCTATATAAACGAGTCGTCCAGATAAACCCAATGCACTCCCAGAGCAATACACTAGGCAACAAAGATCACAACAAGTTCCCAACGCACAACTTAATCTGTCTTACCGACGTTGATTGATCGTACTCTGGCTGTTTGGTTTTCTTTTTGTTTAGTATCTAGCGTGGCATATGTGTGGAGAAATGTGGCTGGTATTAAAAGTTGTGAACGCGACATAAGTCAATAATGTTATGCAGCATAATGGGTAAATATTCACAGCGATTTCCGGTCATTTCACGGATGTTCACAGCCGTAATAAATAAAGGCTTTACGTTATGACGCTTTATGACGCACATCACTCTTGGTATGACAGGAGTCGTTTATTGAATAACGGGCTTTTTGTACTTTTTGTGACAGTCCAGAGGCCGTTCAAATATTCGACCTGAATTTCATTGGTTGTTATTAATCAATTAATTTGTTTGTGAATAGTTTCATAACTGGTGATATAATTATGATAAATCACAATATTGTTAATCCTTTAGACAACGGCAACTGGTAAGATAAAGCGCACATAATTACTCCGTCCGTGTCGGAGTGAAGTAGACCGCTTGGGGCGGGGTTGTCCGTGTCGGGGAGCGCATGTCCGTGTTGGGAAAGATTTGTCCGTCTTGGGGCGAAGTTGTCCGCATTGGTGCGTATACCATGTCGTCTGCCGTGAATGTCGAGATAAGAGGTGAATAATCCCGGTACTGACAGAACGCGGTATGTCACGGTATGTGAGAGCTGTGCTGTCATCATCGATGGATCCTCAACCCACATGTCCTGCGTGAAGTTTATAATAATAATAATAATAATAATCACTCCACATACATAGTTCCCCCATACACCCTGCAACATTTACTTGGTTTTATCCGTAATTGTTGCAATTACTGCCAGGTTAAGCTGATAAAAAGCAAACATGTGCAAACAATAATAATAATAATAATTTATTTCAGATTACCTACTTAGTTTGTAATACAATACATAGTTTGTAGCGTAAACCCTCAGAGGAGGCCTATATCTAGCAGTAGACTGCAGTAGGTGGATGATGGTGATGTGTGATTACTCACAGGGAAGGATACTTGGGGACAATTGCAATCAGGTACAAAACGCATCAAATTGTCTATATGTACTCATTATTGCAATGACTCATAGTGCAATTGTTCAAACAATATATTTTTTACGTGTTTATCGAAACCATTTTATGACATCCTTTCAAAACGTATACATATTGATTGATTTCACGATTTATATCATCATATTTACCATTGATGTGTAATTCGTGTAGTGTTACCTTAAATTGCATGTTGCAAATGTAAAAAAACAAATATATACCAAACGAATTCCGCGAATTCGACTCGCGCTAGCCGTTCCTTTATATTGGCTAACATAAAAAATATTCATACTGACTACAAAAAGAACTGACATAAATCTTTTAGTGTATAAAAACAAAGTAAAATCGTAAATTCTCCCAAAAGAAGCTTAAATATGTTTATCTTTGCCTCGTTGGTCGTGTTGGTTGCCAGAGCGACTGCCGATCGGGAGATCCTGGGTTCAATTCTCGGGTCGGGCACTACTAAATTTTTCCAATTTAGATTTTCTAGTAGTAGCTCGGGGTTTGGATATGGACCTGGTGTATGGTAGGTAACCTACGTTTTTTATGTGTTTATAATTAAACTTAACATCACGCCTGTAGTCCCCGGAGAGGTAGGTAGAGGAATGTAGAAAACTCCCACATTTCACCAGTTACGTTTATGTACCTCTATGGAGTAGGTGGTGAGCTTGTTTATAATTATCCAATATATTCCCACCGAAACTTATATACCTCTGTATATTGAAAATAATTGTAAATATATTCATTTTTGCGTTTTGAAATTATTTAATGGCATATATGTGTACTAGCATAAAGTGAAAGTTTTTCATAGAGATGGGTCCGAACATCATCATCACGCCTGATATCCCCGGGGAGGTAATCAGGTGTGTAATACACTCCCACGTTTCATCGATTACCTACATTTTTATATGATAAGGTGATTAGGAACTTTAACCGGCTATGATCGTGATAAACTTCCTCCGATATCCCAAATAGGGCAATATGCATGTATAAAAAAATATATAGAAATAATTGATGTACGTCGTTGCTATAATAAAATCAAATGCACTCCATGTAAACAGCATCAGCAACATACGATCGGAGACCGAACAGACGCAAAACCAACGCCAACATCTAGACTCACTGCACAGCAGCGCCATTTGCGTTCCAATGAGATATTGCAATGAATATGGATACATTATTCATAACAACACAGAAATAGAAGCTCAGTAACTTTGAAGTAGTAACACAGCCGAATCAACGCTTGGGATATTGTAATTTAACTAGTGACTAGTTTAGTAGGACTATGTATACTTACATTTAAATATTATTATGGAACAAAATAGCGCTGCTTATTACGAATATGAATAATACTAGTTACTACAATATTAATATAACATTCTACATGTTTTGAGAGGTCATTGTAATTGTCCGTGACATCAATAGAATTAATGCTGATATTGATCTATGATTATAACGTTCATTTCCTATTTGCAACTAATATAATAATAAAACACATCGTGTATATTTGAAAAACATGTTTATTGCTATTATAAAACAGCACACAATTGTGAATACAAGAGAACGAATACACGTAATGACGCAAAGAATCAATGCATACCATAACTAAAATAGTAACTTATTGTGATTAACTGATGTCCTAGTTTGACCCACAAATGTTTTTCCGTTTGAGAAATGCTTCCTCTGCGACTTTGGTCGATCGACGAGATCTCGAAAATAAAAAACCATCCGATAGGTCCAAAACTACACCGATAACCCAGAAAACACAAGTGACTTCAACCGGTAAATATTTTAATAATGTATTCACAAAACGTTTAATTACTTATACATACATGACAGCCAGTAATCACTATTTACTTGAGACCAATTGTGTTAAAATAAATTTTAATTAAGTGTATAATAATAGTGAAACCGTAAATATGAAAATCATGAAATGCTCTTGTAATATTAATGACTCGTGGTGTCCGATGTAAAGGTGAACTAATATATTGGTGAACTTCTGTATTGGTGAACTGCTGTATTAATAAACTGATGTATTGGTGAACTAATATATGCGTAATTTGGTCTTCTAAAGAACGATCTAGTATAACTTTTGCAATATCTTCATCAGACTAATATGTGAACCACAAATTCATCATAAACTTACTGATTACTAAGTAGACATAATAGCTTATGGACATTTATACAATGTTATGTTTTTATATAGGTCAAATTTCCCTGATCTCTTATATCGTATAGACAATTCTTAAGCTTATCAAATCGTGTGATACCTAATCTATTTTACGTGACTTTAACATATTTATTACATACACAATAATAAAATTTCAGTTTCTCTACATTATTTTGAAAAACACAAAACCTTTATGCAACCAGCATCTGCTTGTCCATCTTGGTTGGATAGACAAAAGCGATGTCGCTGACATTGACGTCTGGTCTGTCCTGAACCTCGGCTTGGGCTCGCTCCAGTTGGGCTGCGTAGATGTAGTACACCAGGATGAAATAAGCTGCTAAACCTGCGATTACAAATTTTCTTTTTATTGTTGTTATTTTTATACTGACTCCTAGGTCCTTTACGGGCTAAGCAGAAAGCACGAAATTTCCAACACCGACGGCCATGTACGAAGAGAGTGACAAGGAGAAGAATCATGTCAGGTTTGTAATGATAGACGTATTTGGAACTCGATGCTTAGTACAAATAATACATTTCTTATCTGAAATTTGTTTTATAGTAGAACAGAATAGGTAGAATTTACAAACGGTCCAAATCGCAACATTTGTTATTCTGGTCCTTCGTGGTCACAGAGTATCCATCTTTATATGAAATTGTAATGTTATTAAAATGTTTAGTATAGTTGAAGGTCATTTAAAATTTAGTCGGTTACACATTCATACATATCAACGCCAAAGACACTTTTTGTTTATATCAGTTAAAACTACTGAACCGATGGTGGTTCAAAAATAGTTTTAAGGAATTACTAGCACAAAAATATAATTGTCATTAAAATTTCCAAGTAACTCGAAACTTCGAAATTCCAAGCCTACGTATATTCTACAATCCGTAGTGGAAAATGGTCATTTTGATATATGAAATTATAATTTAAATATTGTGCAATTGAGCATTCTAAATCTAAACATTCTAAGCATGTTAGAAATGTGAAACAATTCCAACACGACAATGATACCTACATACAATTACACAGAAAAACATACACATACAATTTTAGCTTTTATTACCAAGATGTTAGGGACAGATTTGTGCGAAGGAAAATAATATGGCCAGTTGACGCAGCAAACTGTACACGAAATGAGAACGTACAACTGCGACGACAAAAGAACTATGATGGACGTAACGTGATGTTCAATGAAATAGATAATGGAGTATAATCATCGCTTTGTTAGAACGTGGCTTTGTATTTGCTGATGACTGTGGGAAATATGGTTAAAATAATTACTAGTACTATCCGCTTTGCGGGTGCACTACAGTGAATACAATTGCAATGTTTTAAATATTAGCGTTGATACAATAATTAACAGTGATGATAAAAACGGAGTAGAATTTAAAAAAAAATTAAGCACTCGAAACCGGGACGCCACGCCAGTGTAAATTATACACGTGATTGATCAGGTCTTCAATCAGTGACTGCTCGTCGCAAATTTTCATGATCATTTCCGTGCTTTTGAAGGCATGTTAAGTAGTTGGTCTTGGCTATAATCGTTTGGTTACAATTGTTAAACCACATTGGAGGACTTGAAGACTTATCGAAACTTAATCCCTATCATTTCGCACTGAGTCAGCATGCAAAGGTGTGCGCACATCATCACAATAATAGATAAATTAAAATTCTAGATAAATGCAATTTTCTACATTTTCTATATAAAACGGTCTATAATGCTATACTATACTAACGGTCTATAATAACGGATAATGCACTTACTATATGCTGAAAATTTTCCCAAAGTAGAACACTAGAGTGCAAGTACGGCCATTTTAACTTCTATTACATAATCAAAGATTAATCAATGATATACAACTTAGAGAATCATTTGATGAGATGGTACATTTTATTTTGCGTTCGAAAAAAGTGGGGTCAATACAAACTACAAACGACGACTCGAGTAACGAGTAAATACATCGTTTTCCCATAAACTACTTGTCTTGAAAAAGTCACATGAGGTTCTTACAAAATGTATAGATAACGTCACTAGTTGGCAACCACGTACATTTTCCGAAAAGTCGCGCAGCGTAATGCAATGAAACATTCCTGTTGCGATAGCTAAAATATTACAGACAGCTCCCCACCCAGCTTTCGATGCTGAGAGGAGAATTTTCGCTACCTGAACTATTTCTAGTTAAAAAAGCGAATTTGTGACAAACATGGGAATATTTCATTCCCTCTTTTGCAATGTTTCGGTGGATTAATTCGAATTGGAATATAAAACGTCTTTACACCTATTGGATGATGTTACGAATACAATCACAGATCAACATTTTATAGAATATTATAACCAAACATTAAGTTAGAGATTCGCAGCGATTTAAAAATCAAAATACCTTGTTCCACACAAAGGGACATCAAAAGAGCGATCTTACCCAGATCAAAGGTATGGGTGATGAGGGTCTGGGTGTTGGCAGCGGCGGTCGAGGTGAGGTAGATGAAGCTAGCGAGAGAGAGCAGAAGACGTGTAGTGGCGAATCCAACGTACACTCGGATCGGGCCCGGACGTTTCTGTGAACAGATGTTTCATTTACACATGTTAGACTTCTATCCATAACAAGCGTTAGGTGTTATTACAAGTTCATTTCCAGACACATCGCAGAGCCCTTCTTGCACCGCCTACGCTATTGCCCGTAAGCGGTCAGAGTATGTAAACGTACTTAGCAGAGCATCATCTGTCATACGGTAATCCGCTAGCGTCGAGTTTAGTCGCCTGTTAGGAAATCCTGTATCCCGGAGTAGGGTTCGGGCATTATTTCTTCGCCC
This sequence comes from Mimoniades nurscia nurscia, assembly GCA_018246595.1. Taxonomy (NCBI): domain Eukaryota; kingdom Metazoa; phylum Arthropoda; class Insecta; order Lepidoptera; family Hesperiidae; genus Mimoniades; species Mimoniades nurscia. The sequence continues at coordinate 1,129 of DWFO01001617.1, read as the reverse complement.
TGACACGGATACATTAGCTAATATTCAAATTTGCGCAATATAAATGATATATCCAATCAGTCTTACGAAGCTTAATAATTAAATTGACCTTATTTCCATTTGTTATGTTACAGTTTATTGAATCTTTAAATATACAGCCGATATTGATAACACCAGTACAGACAGCAGTTCAGGTAAAATTTCATAGTTACCAATAGTACACGCTGAACTTAATTATTACGTATGTTTTTTTAAAATTGGATTGCTTTGGTGCTTAGGGATTGCAGGGTATTTGTAACTTCCAACAACTTCTAATGATCTTCAAGATTTCATCCCGTTATGAGTTTTGGGTTGATGTGACCTCTTAAACCTTTTCGTACTGCGAGTCTTAAACGTTTTTTGTAGACTTGCACATTATAGTAATTAGTTTATTCTATTAAATATTGAGAAGGTGTTCTATAGAATACTAACCTTATGGAGACCCACTAAGCAAGCAACATTTAGTACCAACCAAGCGACATTGGCGCACAGCAGCACAATAAGAAGAACACCAATTTGGTTCAGAAATGGCTTTTCCACTGATTCAATTTCGGGAACTTGGTCGGTAACTGGGCGGGGCTCCTTGTCAAAGTGGTCAAAGCCGTGGGTGGAAATACCGATGAACGTTGTCAAGGTAAGAAGCGCTAAGGTGTGGAACGTGTGGAATACCTGGAAAAACATAAAATGTATAAATAAATATGTTGTTAATGACATATGACTTGTTCCTTATATTTCGACATTCGAGAGAGATAACTGTAGAGGCGAAGAGATTATGTTACCCTTTTAAAAAAACAATAATAAACTAATAGTTGAGCAATGCGTAAGACTTTATCTACAAACAGTAAATATATTACAAACATTTAATTGTATTCATAGTTAGTAAAGGATCAAATTAGCAAATTATTAAAGTTACATGAAAAAAATGACCGCCTCGTTGGTCGTGTTGGTTGCAAGTGCGACTGCCGAACGGGAGGTATTGGGTTCGATTCGCGGGTCAGGCACTACTAAATTTTCTAATTTAGATTTTATAGTAATGGCTCGGAGTCTGGATATGTGCCCGGTATATGGCAATAGGCTCACCACCTATTCCATCGTGGGACTTAAAAGTAAC
>DWFO01001616.1:0-15365 GCA_018246595.1 Mimoniades nurscia nurscia | reverse complement strand
CGAACCACTACTAGAAAATCTAAATTAGAAAATTTTGTAGTGTTCGACCCGGGAATCGAACCCGGGACCTCCCGATCAGCAGTCGCACTTGCAACAAACACGACCAACGAGGCAGTCTAATAAATAATAATAATAATAATATTTAATACAAATGTAAATATCTGGTCGGTTAAAATATTGCGAATAAGTTAGGTACAGATGTTGCGTCTATATCCAGACAAACGAAAACGAAGCTGCATTAAATGAATAGAAAGGATAAGATTCGTTTGCAAACCAAAGAGCACCAGCGAAAATCTTTATACGATTTTGTTCTAACGAACCGCGAAGAAAACGCAGCGGCAACGTTATGGTACTGCCATTTTCTTATAACCATGTGAAATGAAAATAATAATATAACACCATCATATTACTTACTTGTAATTTTAAGAATATTTGTCTTATAGTTAATGTAGTGGTAGTTATAGTATAGTCATAAGATAAAAATATAAAACATTACCTAACTGTTTAGGTTAGGCCACTCAGGGGAGGCCTGTGTCCAGCTGATGATGATGATGTTGAAGAACTATTTAAGTTACCACGAACGAAATTTAGGATGCGCGATATTTTCGAAACTTGTTAAAGTTACTATCGTTCTCAACAGTAATTGGCTAACGGCATAACAAAAAACGTTAAAATACCATTCGTGTCATATAGTGCTATTTTTGACACATTAACAGACGCGTCATAGGACGTTAACGCCAACATCAATAATATTGCAAGAAGAATGTTGGTGTTTTAGTGTCAACATCCATTGTTATTTCCGAAAGCGTAGTAGCTCCGACGATAAAATGTTAATTTACATACATATGCACGGCTGCAAACTAAACGTAAACAACTTAATGCGGCTCTAAACGTTCTGTTTGGAGCTTCGAGCCGTTGAATAATGTTTGAGTTGACAAACAAGCCAGTGGCAAGTCGAGAATTGCGGCCTTGTTGCTGTTTGTCCCAATTGTCAAAGTAAATGTTGAATGTCAGATCTACATTAACATTATAATGACACAGAACAATACACCTTAAATGCCTTCACTTCACCTTAAATGTCTGACTAATGTATGCCATCTACAAATAATAGATGCTCATTCTTATTTTTTGTCTAGTTGCTCTCACGCGAGCAATCGCTTTTAGTTTGATTAGAATATAATTTTACAGTCATTGGAAGTTACTTCTTCATTGAAGTAATTAGGGTAATCAAAATACATACGATACCACCATATAAATTTACATAGTTGTTAGTTACGTGTCATAACTTTGGATCATATTTGGCACATAGTACAAATTCTTGAGGAAACAACATGAATGAATTTATGTATTTTATTCGACGAACAAATCATTATTAATTAGAATTTAATTAAACTTAGCTTTTTTATTATTCATTTATGATGGTAACATTTTTCCCACGTACGTACTGCGTAACAAACTTAACGTTATGCCTCAAATTCCCTAAGAGGTAGACAGAGGAGTGTAGTACACTAACACAACAACCAGTTTACGTTTACGTCCCACTATGGAATTGAGGGTGAGCCTATTTCCATACAATATGCACATATCTAGACTCCGAGACTAGACATATCTAGATCTCGAAAATCTATGTACAAAAATCCAATAGTGAACGACCAGGGATTTGAATCCTAGACCTCTCGATTGGCAATCGCGCTTGCCACCAACACGACCAACGAGGCAATGTTCGTAATAAATAACGAAAAGTACTCTCATGATCACGTGTACGAAATAAATTTGTCTAATGTTCCGCGTCAAAGGTGTCGACCTTGCCACGTGACGGCTGATCAACGCGAACATAGTGAGCTCATTTGAAAAGGATTTCCGTTGTTGAAGCTGATTAATCTTAGCTTTGCAATTTTCGTTTCCCATTGTTTTCGAAGATTTTCGAGCAAAAAATAAGTTACTAAACATGATACCCGCCATTGTTTTACTCGAGTTTAGAAATACTGTATTGGTCTTTTATATCATACCTAACGACATTATTTTTATATCATACCTAACGACATTAAATATACAATACTTTATTCATTTTTTAAGATTATATTGTCACTTAAAAGTATAATGTACGGGAATGCAAATGACACTTTCAATATTAATAAAAAATGCAGTCACTGTGAGGTAGGGAGCAAGATCGTTAAAAGGAAATGCTAAAATTTCAAAAATATGGTTTTAATAAATGGCACTTCAGAAACCACCAATGGAGACCGCAAAGAAAACATAAAGGAAACCAATAAATCTGAATTAAAAGTTTAATACTTCTGAGTATTTTCGAAGTCCTGCAACAAAAACCGGAGGAAAAATTAAACTTTTGAAAGTACAGAATCGATGCCAAGAGATGCTGGGCGAGCGCGCTTGAATTACGCTCGGCTCTGCCTTTGTAGTCAGCTTCATTTAGTGAACTTAAAAGTGACTCTTTTATTTCTTCCTCGGCTTAAGAGGTGCATTGTTGAATTGGTAACAAATTGCACGCCGTGATTACGTTAAGACGTCGGCCGTGGGGTGCGACGTAGATTGGATTTCAACAGTTTCCACCCCCGAATCCAATGAATTTTTCAACTACTAAAAAGAATTTATTGGCTATGACGCCGTCGGATAAAATTTATTATATTTTTGTTCCCTATCATTCTCTTATTTAGTTAATTTAAAATCCGTTAACGTTTTCGTTTAACAATAATGTTACTGTTGTAACGAGCACATAGAGTTACCGTCGTTTTCATGGCAATAAATTGAACTTCGATGGATTATGCTAGTGTAAGGTGTAAGGCAGTTTTTAAATGAGTTATAGCGCTTGTGAAAATGAAGCAATAAATTCATTTTCACTATTAATGTATTTACCCGCATCGTATGTACATAATATGTACATCGATATTTTTTTGTACTTCTCTGTGACAAATTTATATTTAACAAATTCTTTTTATGTTACAACTACCTAATTGACGGAAAATTATGAAAAGTGGAAAAAGCTAAAAAAATCATACGCAAAATCCATTCAAATAAATGCCATTCCACGAGCGAGAATGTCGCACATCTTGTGAGGTACTGTGACAACAAACACCGAGATCTGAAGTGGCAACAAGTGTCAATACAAACACGGTGTTGAGTCTAAGTAGAAGACGTGGGCAGCAGGGGCTCATATAGCGGACAAGTTTATGAAACATTATTTGATATTTTTGAATTGCAATAAGTCAACCATTTAAGGTTTCGTTTACGACAATACGTAGAATGTGTAACTAATTTCGAAGTAACGGAAGCTAACATCATTCATGTAGTCCGATTATGTCCAACCATTGAATAGAGGGCGAACCTATAGCCACAGTCACCATGGGTTTATCCATTAAAACGTCATTAAAACAAAAATGCGACTTAAGAGTTAAACGTTCTTTCAAATTTTCTTTAAGTTTTGCATTGCTTCAGACAAGATTTCTAGCAACCTGTATTTATGTTTATAGATGTTCATGCTAAATTACCTGTAAAATATGGTTTTACAGGTAATTTAACATGAAACTATTATTTGACACGAAATACAATTTATGTTCAAGTATCTATTTTATGAACAAATAATAAACTCAAACTGAATGCTTACTGTGAGTCATCAAAAATTCTCGCACACAGTCATTTAGCAAGTGGGTCGTCGGATCGGGAGTCACGCAGGCCGCTGGGCAATTTCGGGCCAAATGTCGCTTGCTACGTGTTCCCCCGAGCAGCGCGAGCTGATTCCTACATTGCTTAAGCCATTGAAATATTACAGGATTGCCTCGTAGAAAAACCAAGATGAACACTTATTTTTTATTTACATTCGTAATGTGTTTCACTTAATGAAATCATTCGGATAAGTTTTATTTTAACTTAGTAGCAACAGGTGTTCTAATTAGTTTTTAGTTGCAGTGCAGCACGGTACACCGGAAACGCTGATTGAAAATGAATCAGTACAAAAATGCGATGTTCAGTGTAGTTACTAGCTTTAAAATATAGAAAGGATAGATAATAGGTATGGTATATTATGTACCAATCGAAAATATATAGTTCTAAATAAAGTGTAAGAAGCTAAGAATAAGTCTCGATATTTAAGAAAATTCAAGCCGGCTCTGCGCCCAGTAAGTATTTTTATCATAACGTAATTGCTACGTGCGAAAGCAATTAGGATGATAATTAGTTATAAAGTCTCCAGGCTAAAATTCACGACAAAACATATATTTGAAAATTTTGTGATTATATTTTACATGTGTTATATCTATTCAGTTAAGGTAAATATTAACATAAAAAAATGGGGATGAAACGGGAACCATCGTATAAGTAGTTTTATGTCACTTCGGTGTTTCATCTTTGCCTGTGATATTATCACATACATGTGTAGGTACCTACATACATATCATCCCGCCCATTTCCCAACAGGGTAGGCAAATATTTAGTATTTTCACTTGCTATAATCTTTGCTAACTTCTTTCGCCTCCTCTACACGCATTAAAGATATAAAACAAAAAGATAAAGCTATTTTTTTAGTCTTAATTTTATCTCCACTGCACAATCGCTGTATTAACTCATGAAGAAAAACTTTTGATAGGTCAGAAATAAGTCTGACTATCCTGAAAAATACATACCTAATTTAACTACGTGTTCATTTGATATTTAATAATTTTTATCATCATCGTTATCAGCGTGGGCTGAGACACTTCGTCCACTGTTAGATATAGGACTCCAAAAAAGGTTTTTTGTCCACAATTCTAACATCTGTGGCTTCTTTTGCAATATATGCGGGTGATACACGGGGCACAGCTAGTAACAAATAAAGATATAAAATAAAACATACATACATAAATATCTCACACGTAGTATTTAGCAATGGGTCGCCGGTTCAGCAGTCACGAGGCGCGCGAGGCAATTTGGGTACGAATGTCGCTTCCTACGTGCTCCAGCCCGATTCCAACATTGCTTCAAATATTTTCCATCATCTTACAATGCTAGTAAAAGTTGCAGAATATCTCGTATAAATATTCCATATTCATAACCATATTCAACCTAGTGTAACGATGAGGTCATATTTTTTTAGTTGAAATCAATATCATTACATTTTATTTCTATACCTATGGAGGTATCTATGTTATTTATCTTCCATATTTATGAAAATAAATGTCTTTTAGCAGATAAAATTATTTAAACAAGTACATATTTGATATGCTAAAGCTTTCTATTTTGTAATAAAATATCTATAAATATTATCTATAAAAAACCTAATACTATTTCCACAATGTCATATAAACTTTTTCTTCTCTTTTTCCTTTTTTACCCTAATTTTGTACCGAACGTAGTACCCGTATCCTACGTGCTATTCGGTCAAAGAAGGTTAATCTTTTGATAATTTAGGTATCTATCTATGTATTTACTATATAAATATATTGTAGAGCTACTAGTATTAAGTCTCTTTTGGTTTTTGTACAAAAATACTCAAGTTATCCGATGGCCCGCCGAGCTGTTTGAATGTATTGTATAACATATCATGTTTCTATTTTGCGTATAATAATATATAATTTTAATATGGCACTAAGGAATTACTTTATGAATAACCAATTTAGGAAACAAGTAGCGATAATGGTCGAGTATAACCGAAAAGAATAGCGACTCTATTCGGCCCTTGATTATTCCATTCAAATATGTACCATCCCCCCGTTTTCGGGTGCTTAATTTTTATAAGTGCGCATCTATTTCTACCCCTAGCCCCCACATGCACCCTTAAGATTTACGATTTCAACGCGAGCAATAACCGACCAGCCTACACACGACACATAGCAGCGTTTCCAAAAGTGTTTTCTGTTAAAACCAGAAATTATTACTATATTACAGAGGTTTTACTCTGTCTTAACTATTATTACCAATAGTTCGAGAATATATTATTGGAAGAGTGTTGATAACCATAAAATACCATAAAAGATCTTCTGTATAATCTGCTCTCTGTTTACCCCGTAAGGGATCTGGCGTGAAGATATATGTATAATTGGACTTCATACTTTTTATATACAACGTTTAAAATGAAAAACATTTTTTTTTCTTTTAAACATAAGGAAATAAAAATTTAGTACGTAATGTCAATATTAACACTATATACACTTTGAGACTCACTGGACCGTGTACTCTCTATTTTAAAATGTACTCGCGAATTGGGTGAAATATCGCCTCTCCCCGGTCCAACCGTGAAGTCGTATATCCTAGTCTTTGGCGAGTATTGAACGATCTCGACAAGACGCCGACAGATAACTTATTCACATAGGGGTTGTTATTTGAATGACAGCATCATACATGTCTCAACTGTTATATCGAACAAATGCATTTTCGTTAGCGTGTAAAAACCAGCAATAGCCTAGTGGTTTAAAATTCAACTTCTTGCTCCGAGAACCCTTGGTTCAAATCCCAGAGCAAAAGCCCTGGGATTATTAAATTATATGAATTTTATCACTAAATATTACTTGGTCCCTTTTCATCTTGCAATATGTCTTTTTTGCAAATTAATTAATATTGTACTGTTGCTAACAATCTTGCAGAGTGCATTAAAATATCCAACACCAGGCTTTTGTTCACTCTACATTAACACGCATCTGTAACGTTAACGCGTACGTCACAAGTTATCGCGGCTGGACTATAATTATACAGCTAACGTGGTGTGACATATATAAAAGAATCAACTATTGTTTTATTATACAATAACTGGTAATATTTGATTGTTATAAATGCTCGAGTGAATACCTGACGTAAGCCTCCATTTTACAGCGCCTGCATTGTATTCAAATATATCAAATGTTTTATACATCACACTTAATATTCAGCCACTATTCATGCTAATGAATCGTATCAAGGCTTAGTTGGGAAAAACGTAATGGTTTATTTATAAACTCCTCCGAGTTTACTGACTGACAAACAACGGCATGAACGCTGACATATCTGGTATATTGCTTTTGTAACATACATATTATTGCATAATTGTACGTCACAATTGTGTTATATTTTAGTATCGTTACAGATCTAAATGACGGTGTCTCTATTTCCTTATGCTTCTTTAATATTTTGCTCTTAATCGTTTTTTAAGTTTGTATGTGCGTAAATGGTTATATTATGCAGTGGCTTAACTCAAATAAGGGTTTTGGAGATGACCTAAATAGCCTTAAAAATATACTAGTTTTCGACTTATCCGATAAAGTTCTTCATGAGGTCCCATCGGGTTAAGCATCGACTTTCTCGGTAGTCGAGTGGTTGGAACATGGAGAGGTTCTGGGTTCGGTCCGCGTGTCGGATGTTATTGGCTTTTTTAACTTGAAATTATTAGTAGTATAAATGTGTTAGTGTACTACATTCCTCTGCCTATCTCTTCGGGGATTACAAGCGTAATGTTACATTACTTACTGTGCTCCTTATAATACTCTAATTATATTCTGTTTAGACAAAATTATATCATTTGTTACTCTCATAGTATGAACCTAAAGGCACGAAAGGTGTAACTGCTATTCGTTTTTCGACAGTATGGCGTCCACATCCGATGTGAACGTACGAATACGTGGCACACAATAGTACCCAGCTCACGTACTTACGAATTCTCTTTAAAATATTATCGAAGTTACGTCGTAAATTCTTTATATGTATCTGTTTCGTATATGTTAATTAATATATACGTTTGTACAGGTATGTCTGGAATAAAGCAATAAAGTATATTTATATGACACCTTTTTATATATCTGTGGAGTAATTTAGTAAATAATAAATGCCTACGAATGGTAGTATCAGATACAAAGGTTCTAAGATCGTAAAATACATTAACAAGTGAGTTGTTGACCGAGTTTAGCCGGAATGAAAAGGAACATCCATTGGGCGTTCGTTGTGTCAATGACCTCTAGTTTAGGCTAGTCGTACAAAAGGTAACCTCAGCCTTTTGACTTGCCGTATTATAAAAGTCAAGAATACAAATGTCAAATTTTATTAATGGTAAACTGACACGATATTGTCTGTCTGGTGACTAATTACAGATAATTTGAATCGCAATAAAATTAAACGATTAGCAAATCAATCATGCATTTAGTAAATCAATTAAACATTGTGCTTCAATTAACAGTGAAATATACAGCTGACAAAAAATGACGTTTCATTGATTCATTTCTATATATATAATTAGATATTATTAAATGTTGTTTGATAAATTTACAGCTACTTAAAAATATGAATATGAATACAGTTTCTGATGTGTTAATAGGAAATATATAAAGAGCATGCCAACATTTGAATATTAATCCAACATTTTGTAACATATAAAAGCTTTATTTATCTTTCATTTGATGTCATCACTTCAGTAATATCCACGATACATAATTAGAATGATTACCACATATAAAATGAAATAATATTAAATACCTCTATGTAAAGCTTTCACAAAGGTGACCATGCTTGGTATTTACTCGTATTCATCACAGTGTGTATAATCCTTATCATAATGAACAATTACAACGAAATTCCAATTTCATTAATTTTATTATATTAAATAGGATTACAGATTCATTTATTATTCAAATTGTATTTAAACATAACATTGTATTGTGGTACTTACACAACGTAAGTAGACTAAGTTATTCATTTAGCAAAATTCCCTATTAACTGAATTGGATCTATAATAAATAAACGTTCTTCCTCGTCTTCCGCATTTTACAAACGAGTTAACTCACTGACGATCATTAAATCAAGCGCGTATCAGCAACGCATGCAACGAGGGTATTTAGGCTTGGAAGAAGTTGCTTTGAACAATATTTACAATGGAATGTGGTGCGGCGAGCAGCGCCACACCCAGAGGCCGTACCACTGCAGCATCCTTGAGAGGCCACATTCCACCACCTCTATTTACGGTCTAAGCCCTCGATTTCCTATGCGGTCGCAATAGTTTTACTTTGAGTACTATGTGTATATACATAGGTATTATATGGTTCTATAATTGAAATGTTGATGAATATTAGTTTTGTGTTCCATAATGATGGGTGTGTTTATTAAATTACTTATAGTTACACATGAAAATACTCTACAGAATATTTAGTTAGCAGAGGCGCATGTGGGTCGCCATCCTTGATACACCACATTCCATTACAACCTCTATTTACGGTGTAAGCCCTCGATTTCCTTCGAGATTCTAAATGTTTGCGCACTAGATTAGCTTCGGAAGTAGCGCAAGCGACGCACGAGAATCTCTAAGTTTTGTAAAAGAGTTTGTTGACTAACCAACATCAAACACTAAACGCCAATGTTTGTTCAAAGTGCCCAAACATTTGGCTGTCGCTTTAAATTGAATAACTCCGTTGCAAATTTGGTGGCCTGATTAGAATTCAACTCAATACACCTCTATCTAAGCTACCTTGGTATCCTTGAAAGGCCATTTTCCACTAGTAATGCTTATTTAGGATTTAACGTTTCTATAAGCTTCGAAAGCAGCGCAATGCACCTTCTGTGAACATCAATTTTAGATACACTTCAAATATTTGATTAATTAAATAGTTATGGTACTCGAATTGTGCGGGGAATTTAATACAAATATCTTATTAATTTATAGTCATTTTAACGATAAGTTTATAAACTTCGAAAGTAGCATGTGATACCTGCTTCGGTCGTCTATACTTTACCTTAGATACTGGATGGATTCATTATAGTTTTACGTTATGATCACTATTGGTATAAATATATTTTTAAAATTAACAATACAATTTAACAACAGACTAATATAAGGCCGAGATCGATAGAGATTAAGAGAAAGGTTTTTAATTAGAAAATAAGAAAAAATATTATTTTATTTGCTATCACTAAAATCTAACGAACGTATGAAAAATTCGTTCAGTGTTATATTTATTAATTAATACGAGTATACATGATAATTTGCAAAGATCACGCCGGGCATTATACATATTAACTTACCATCCTTCAAATCGACATTCCAGTGTTCATGCGTATTTGCAAGTCCTCATTTTGCCTTGCGATTCTAAAGTCAACGTTGATCTTTCGAACAGGTTTTATGTATGTCTACTAATAGATTTATCGATGTCCCTATTTGAATATTTGTTGTTTACATGACTGAATACAAGGTGTGTTACGAGGTTCGAATAAAACCGGTTATCTGGATCTAAGATCAATGAAAGCTAATGACTGTTATTCTTAGATATATTTTTGTTAATGGAAACAACAATGTAATTGCATACTGAAACGTTTACGGTTAGCATTAAATGATTTTTTATTATATAAGTTTTTATAAGTTATTACAATAACATATTCCTTTTTTAATGGAATATTTCTTAGATACACTTACTGTAATTTTATTGACATATCAGGTCTTTCGAAAGAGTTTTTTTAAAGGTTTTATACAAAGACAACATAAATGTTGTTTTTTTATAGTTTACTTTCATATTTTTTAATTTAATATAAACGAATAAAAACAAAAAGAAACGCAATGATACGAGGATCCATATATGTTTTTTTTGTTCCAGAATATCCTGGACAAGTTTAATCCAGGTGCGCGACAAATGATAACGGCTGGAAAAGCTTACTTAAAAGCTTTACATGGTAAGAATTTTTATTTTTTTTATTTAGAAGTTTTTACTAGTTTTTACACATAAGACTTTAGTCTACCTAGGTACTTCGGTATATGGTAGAATCCGGGATTATACAAAAGTGAATGTGTTCGTAATGAAAAAAATGTTCGTAATAAGTATCATATTATCATATTTATGACTGAAAACGTACGATGATTGCATTGACTGCATTGTAACCTAATATTTGCAGTAAACTAAGTCTAATCGATAAACTAAACATAGCTATATGAAACTAAAGTAGAATAAGGTTATCGTCAGATTTAATGAATAACTAGTCGTTCTGATGGTCATGGAACTTACAATACGCGTTCTCAATGAAACACGAACAATTAATTTATATACATATATGGCAAGCCAAACTGCAACTATATGCAGAACCTTAGCGCTTGTTGGCTCCGGAACTGGGGCGCAGTTAGTGCCAAATAGTCTATGTTGGCTTATCTACTGTGTTGTACGCCACCGGCCATAAACATGAGCATTGTGTTGCTGCGCTATGTGTAATACTTACTTGAGATTTTAATTTGACGCCTTTATTGGCGCTCCTTTATTTTCAAATGTTTTGAAAATATATGTTTTGCCATGTGATAATCGTTTAGAAAGATATTTTGCCACGTGACATTCGTTTGGAAAGATGTTTTGCCATATGCCATTCGTTTAGAAAGATGTTTTGCCATGTGACATTTGTTTGGAAAGATGTTTTGCCATGTGCCATTCGTTTAGAAAGATGTTTTGCCATGTGACATTCGTTTGGGAAGATGTTTTGCCATTGGACTACAATGTCTAAACGCGTCCTTAACAGCAATACGTCATTGTCTTCGTGGACATTGTATGGATGTGTCGTTTAGAAAACAATGGTCGACGCCGGTTTACTTTGTACAAACATCGTGATTTGGATTCCAGTTTAAACATCAAATTCTTGATTGGATTTTGTTTCAGAATTAAAATTTTGTGCATGTGATTATTATTTCACTGAATTAGGATATACCTAAGAATATATGCCTTATATTTGCATATTTATTAAAAAATTTCAACGCACTCAAATAATATAACCTAGCAGGTTACAATCAAATACTGTGAAATAGAAGATTGAATATTTAACATATGTTAAAGAATGTTTAGAAACTTAATTTCAATGGAATAATGTTGCATATATCAGATGATTAATTGATGTTGTCTATAATATTACTGAATGTTTAATATAACAATTACAAACATAAATATAAATAGGTCGATATTGATTGTAATTTTTGTGGTATCTCGATTAATTTTATAACCGCGTACATAGTTTTTGGACTGTGTAAGTTATTTTTTTTTTCACATAAATGTAATTTATATTTCAATGAATACCTTTTATTTCATTTAACCTTGATTAAACCTTCATTTTCTGTTTAATTTAAACTTAAAATAATTCTCCTGAATTGTTTTTAAATTAACCCCTATAACGGTGAAATCAGGGATAAAATATTTTTTTTATATAGGTACTCACTTAACCTTTTTCATGGAGGAAATTTCAATTAAAGACTGCCTTGAGTATAATTAAAGTTTGTTTTATAAAAGTAACCCGCTAATGGAGTAGTAACCACCTGATATTAAGTAGTCACTTCATCATTGTACTTAGTCCTTAATAAGATTAAATTAATACCATACCCGATAATTTACTTCTTTTAAATGCTATACCTACAGTAAAATTTTGTCTTAATTTGAAGTCCCTGTTTTTTGAAGACTGATAGTTTTAATTTATATCGAAACCCGAAGAGAACATATATTTTATATACGTTGCAGTAGTGTTATAATAAATTTCAAGCTAAAGTGATGGAATTTTTGAAATTAATGAGATAATCACATGAGATAAATTTCTTATAGGTGCCGCTGCAGCATCTCGACTCTACGTGGATGCGGTCGGCAAGCTGGGCCGACAGGCTCAACAAGGTACTTGGGGAGGATGTGCCGATATAGGTGAGTTTGATATTATTTTATGTTCTCATGTAAATAACTTAGTGTTCGCAAACTGAAAACTATTTACATAGGCCCTACTTTGCGTGTCCTTTAACTACATTATCTTTTTTTCGTTTAACATGCGCTACTTTAATTAAAGTTAATCAAAGCGGTAACTATTGGCTACCGTAAAACACCCGGTAATTAAGAGTAAGTTTTATATGTTTGAAATAAACTAGATTTTTGGAATCATCGCCTACAACGTTGTTCAGCACGAAGAAGCCATTGATATAGAACTGTAATTATGATAACATTACTTCGCAACAAATCAAGAAACCATGTTGCAAATATAAAATGTTCTGTTCTGTAACGAACAGTACAAAACAAAATGTTTATTATACTGTCAGATTCTAAACAACTAGACATTCGAACTTCTCGAATTGGTGTCTTTGCACTCGTGTCGCAAGAAGCGTTGAAACCAATCGCTTGATGAAAGGGCATTGTACAGGTACGCCTGGCTAGGCACTCCATTGCTACATTCAATACAGTAACTGTGTTGCCGATACTTCTCACTGGAATTTTTAAATATTGTAATCTGTGCGATTATGATGAAAATTTAAGCGCAGATTTTCGTTCACAAGTCTGACAAAACCTAATTAAGGTACAGCTTGATACCAATAAATTACATACACATACATATGTATGTAGTTTAAGAATTCTGCTTTGAGATTTTTTACAAAAAAATATCTTTAAATGTAAGGCAAATAAGGGCCATTCAGAGCTGTCACGGTTTTGTTTGTTTTCCTACCAACTCCTAACTCTATCAAACGATAATCGAACAGTGTGGTGAAGTATGGATAATTCCAACTCATTGAATAATGGGTTATAAGTTAGACTACCGACAAGATGTCTGTTAAGACATGACCAGTCTATTCTGTTTATGACGCACCATATTTTATGCCTATTCGTCAAGCTATTGCAAGGCAGATGAAAGCTGATGAAAACAAATCCGACAGCCGTAAATTTTTTAATCATCCAATTGCTTCTTACAAAGTCTTGAGACAATTATGAAGTTATAATAACTGAGGTTTCACTTTAATACTTAGCATAGTTGTACAGTTTAAAAATTTATTATATTTCTATAAGTTTTAGTTAGTTTAGTCTAGTTAGTTTAGTTTTGTCTATATTTATTATATTTCTTTAAGTTCCTGTAACACTTGTAATGTTAAAAAATATTTAAGGCCAACAATTACATATAAAGAAATTCGTTATAAATGTATGTAATATTAATAATATAACTTTATTTTCAGGGACTGCCCTAATGAAAGTTGTGGAGGTGTATCGAGAAATTCAAGATCAACAAATGAATATTGTAAGACTATTTTATTAATATTAAATGCAGAGATTCGGAAATCCAAGCTGAAAATTCACCCATACGATTTCTCACTTTAATATCAGAAGACGAATTATTCATAACTTTATTATTATTGAGGCTGCGTTCATGTTAGACTATTATGTATTTCGAGTAAAAGCTTAATACAAATAAATCGGTTACAGTTTTCTAATTTTACTTATAAAGTCATAAAAAAAATATCGTAATTCTTGTCCACATTTAATATATTTTTTTACGGCGGCGCGGCTTTTGGGCGGGAGATACCTATCTACTATAAACTGCGGTAACCACAGCTGTAACAGTTGATGTTCGAATTTCAAATTTCAAATATCTGGAATATTCTTACCTTCATATTATTTACTTTTTTTACATTCCTTTCGAATAAAACATTCAAGAGTCGAGATTAACATAAGCCCATAATAATTGAATATAACATTATTGTTTATGTAGCTGAAGGCGTTCTACGTAGATCTGTTGGTGCCTTTGGAAACGAATCTGGAGAAAGATACCAAGGTAGTGCAGGTTAGTAGTAAAATATATGCCTTTATTTGCAAGTTACGTTTATATAAACTCTTATAATAGTCTTAATGCATTCTGCTCTTAAACTATAGCCCTCACCATAAGTTGCATAGTGTATATGCACCTTTCATGATGTTTTATATAATGTCTCGGGTATACAATTTTAAATGATATATAGATCGTGTGGATTTTATGTAACATCAATTTTATGGTTCGCCTCTCGTATTATGGTTTGCTTATTAGACTTAGAGCAACACTCCTAAATTTAAATAACCTAAAGCATCTCTTTTATCGAGATAAGAAATCCTATTAAAAAAGTTTTCTCGGAATTGGATGGTCTATATTCATATATCTATACGCCTGTCGGAGTCCAGTTCACCTTTTTAATTTCCACTGCGGGAATCGTAATATAAACTTTCACACTTTGTCCAAATAACGAGTATTGCATTCTAAGTAAGTTTAGATTAGAAAACAATTTTTCAACTGGGGCGCTCCTAATTTTCACCTGGAAGCGAAGGAGAAGAATTTCATTAACACAGGTCCCCAAACTGTAGTTTACGCGGAAATTGCGTTTTTTGTTCTTTATTAAATAAATAAATGTTTGTCAACGGTAATAAACATCAGTCTCGTGTGCAACAAAATTTTATTGTAACATACAAGTGAAAATCAGTTAGGCATCCAATTCAAACAAATCGTTATGGCAACGAAACATTATGGATATAACTACCACACAAATACTGCACTGTGAATCGTTTAAACGTAACTTCACGCCAGTAATCATCGAAGAGGTAGGCAGAGGAATGTGGAACACTCCCACGTTTCACCGGTTACGTTTACGTCCCACTATGGAATAGGTGGTGAGCCTATTGCCATGCATCGGG
>DWFO01001615.1:0-15367 GCA_018246595.1 Mimoniades nurscia nurscia | reverse complement strand
GGTGAAACGTGGGAATGTTCTACATTCCTCTGCCTACCTCTTCGGGGATTACAGGCGTGAAGTTACTGAAGTTACTACAAAATACCAAAATACACTTTTAAAATTTAATATATTTTATAAATAAAATTTTATAAATCTATTTTACAAAAATTTTACTTTTAAAATGTTATAAAGTTACGAGTTACTAGGGGTTTTGGTAAACTAACCAAGTTATACTTGTATGCATACATATTAAATACATATGTATGTGTATAAATTCAAGACTGTTCCTTGTTAAAGTAGAAAGCTTGAACTTTACGCCATTACAATCGGTTTCAATAAAAAATTAAATCGTTTTTATGATGTGATTAGCTATTATTTATTTAGAAATGTCATTAAATGTTGCAAAAAAAAGTTTTGGGAAAGCAGAATGTAGAAGAGATGCGTGGAAAATAGAAAAGTTCGGGAAGAGGTTAAGAGGCTCATTTCTGTGGAACTTTTGTATGAAGTCAGGGCAATAATTCACGATCCGAACATACTCGTATATTCTTTTGTTTGCTTTTTCGTTACTTATCCAGGAGGATAAGAGTTCAGGAAAACAAAACAAAACAAATTACAAAGAAAAGTGGAAAATTTCAGACAATCTGCATAAATTATATATCATGCCCTCTCAATTGTAAATTAAAATAGGAACCATTTGTTTTTTTTTTCTTTTTAGGGATCCGTAGCCAAACCACATAAACCTAACCCTTATAATTTCGTCCTCGTCGTCTGTCAATATGTCACAGCCCTAAGTGCTATAGGTAGTATGTCGATAAATTTGTGAGTTAAATGTAGTATATACTACTTACCCTGTACCTAATGAGATATATGAAAATGAAAAATTTCAGAGTGACACTCTACCAGACTTTCGCAACCTTTTACGTAATCTAACTCATATCTAGAATATATGCCCCTTTTTGCTAAATTACTAATGTTAACTAAGCTTTAAGCAACCTAAAGGTACTCGTACCTACAAATTAATCTAAATAAAACCACACGAAAGACTGAATTCCATCTAGTTTCATGTAGTAAAATCAAACTTTTCTTTTTCCATAAAAGGAGGCCTTAAAAGGTACGGAAAAACCGTAGTCAAACGTCAGATAAGGATCTTTCTTCGGAGCAAGTAACGCTACTGTGACAATTCCCATTGAGCATATGGAACGACTGCTATGTGATATCAAATTGAAACACAGTGTTAATTACAATCAATAATACTGCTTAATACATGGTAGCGCTCAATAATCGTCTGGTAGTTATATACATGTCACGGTCAAAAGTAATCCTTTACGCTGTCGAAACAGGATTGGCGACTGATTAATATATTCTTATCCCCACGCGTGTCACTCTCCCGAGCCGAACTAACACGGTCGGACGGGCCCCAGCGAACTCCGTGCGTTTTTTATCGGCCCCACGGCAGACGGTTACACTTACGTTTATTAAATGTTACTTATTAAATAAATATTCGCATCGAATTTCTCTACAGATGTTACCCTTTACAATAACTACACAAAGTTAATATCGGTGGTTAATAAAAAGTAGTAATAATGTAATAAGTAATTAATGTAAAAGTAGTAAACATTACTCGTTAAAAAAAGTACTTAAAAATTCCGATGTTAAGTACATATCACATAGCAATAGCATTATTAAGCACATAGAGAGTGCCTACTGGTGTAGTGTAATTCCTCATTTAATGACATGAAGAGGCGAACAATTATTTAAAGTTTGACACCTTATTATCAACCTTTCCATGTTTCCTCTGTTGGACATTGGTCGTCCCAGGATCATAATATAATGGTTTTAACTATAGTTCCTCTCACGCTAGCTTAGTACCCACAAGTAATATTACTTGGTACACACACATTACTGGTAAGTAATCAAACGCCTAGAGAACATTATGGGGTATTCTGAACGTGCAACACAATTTTGTTGCTTTCCCGTTACAGAAATAAACAGTTTATTTAAAAAAAAAACAAAGTAACATTTATTTGATAATATTTAATTAATAAATTACGAAAGAAAACTTACAACTTACGACTTACAAAAACCACGGCCTTTTTAACTCGTCTTTTTACTTTAAATACAGAATCCAGCGGTTGCTTCCATCTCGCTTTGATATATACACATAGATGCAAAAAATACACAAGTTTAATACCGGTTAAAGTAATCTTCATGCAAATTAAAATGCATAAAGAACTTAGATATGAAATTATGAATTTCCGTTTTAATTCCGCCACTTCAACATCCCACCTTGCACTGCGAAGCGTTTATTAGGAGCGTAATGTCTTCATACTCATACCGAGAATTTTAAATGAAAGAGTTTGTCTGGTAATATTTATATCTCACGAGTGATATTACATGTCGTGTATAGCTTCTTTTTTTATTTTCCATATAGTTTTATGTTGTTTATTTTATATTAGATTTTTTGTTTGTTTTATTTGATTTTATGAGATTTGGTACTCATTAAAATGACTCGGCACTGGGCCATGAGTAATCGCATACAGCTGTAAGAATCTACAACGGTGAATAGGACTAGGAATAGAGCTGTTAGTATTAATAAGATTATTATTCCCTGATAATAAGTATATTAGACGGTTAGTATTCATTATAGGACTGCTAGTAACATAAGTTAGTGTCTGGCAGCAACATTACTATTAATTAATGTAATAATAATAGGACTCTTACTGACATTAGTTAGTATGGGAGCAGTAATATAATGTAAAATGATCATCATTATCTTCAGCCTAACTTAGTCTACTGCTGGATGAAGGCCTCCGTTAGTAAGCGCCATCGCACCTCGTCCGTAATGTAATTTTGACCCTTAATTTAAAAAGTCAACTCAGGCAGTCCACCTTCGTCGTTCAGCGCGATTCTGTTCGTCGACCACAAAGTTAAAATTGCACGGTTGCGCTAACACGACCACAAATCGGATGTATCGATCTCGGTGTAACGTCACCGCTTGTAATTGTGGTCTCCAGCCAGAATACACGCTCTGTTCATGAACAGATATAGACTGTAATGGCTACGATAAATTCATGCGTAAGGTGCGCTTTACACACAATAATATCAATTCATTTTATCTATCACAGATAAAAAGGCACATAATGTAGTGTAGTGATATACATATATTTTAATACTAATTTTGAAATATATCTATCTACATATATCTGAAATATACGAGTAATGTATAATCATTCAAATTCCTGTGTGTGCGCTATCCAACGTGAGCACTATGCATTACTCCAAATAATAAGATCCATTGCAAATAAAGTAGTCCGGAAAAGGTATGAGTAGACAATATCAATACGGGACAGATTGGAACGGTCCTATAAAAGTGGAACTTTATATTGGATAATATTCCGACTCAGGTGGGTCCTTTTGCGTAATCGGGTTTGGTGAACTATTGAGATCATATTACTTAGCTCTCCCAAGATACAACGGGAAGGTCCAATCGATTCGACCTTCATTGGGACAATACTACTCGTAGATATGGACTATTACATAACTTTCTACAATTACACTGTTCTAGACCTTGTTGTTGGCAACGGCCATCTGTGCTATGAATCTTGCTCTCGTGAGTAAATCCCTACATTCGATGAGATCATCATACAGGCTTCTTGTTTGTGGTGTGGTGAACATAACAAAACATCATAACATAACATCATAACATAACATCATAACATAACATCCTAACATAACATCATAACATAACATAACATCATAACATAACATCATAACATAACATCATAACATAACATCATAACATTATAACATCATAACATAACATCATAACATAACATCATAACATAACATCATAACATAACATCATAACATAACATCATAACATAACGTCAGTATCTCACAGAAAGGTTAGTAGAATTTTTCTCTTTTTTTATTTGTACACAGTTTGACTACTTTTATTGATTTTATTGAATTATTAAAATGATTTCTGTTTTAATTTAACTATGTAAGACATGTTATGGCAATAGCGACTTACACGGTTAGACCGCAGCTTTGCGTGTATACGAGTACGTACATTAGCAGACAGACGTATTTAGCATACAGACGCGACTCTCCGTATTACTTCAGCTCGATGGGTACTTTTACGGTTTAGCGTAATAAGGAGCTATTAAAGACGCTTCTAAAGAAAGAGTACGGCGTGGTTCCTTTTATAAAAGGTGCATTTTTGTCGCTATTAATGTTGGAAATTGGTTGTTAGAACACTTGATTTGCTAGAAGTGTGCAATTTCTGTCTGAGGTCCGACATATTATGAAACATACATAATTGTCTATTATTCAACTATCTTTAATTTGTACTCCTCTTGGTTTGACCCGTATTTGTTTCATTATATTAACAGTAATATGGTTACTTATAAAAAAAATAAAGGATTAATGCGTTCTAACAAATTGAATGTCTAGTTCAGTTCACGAGTACGACATTATCCCTATGTTTGAGAATGTTCTGTAGAAACGCTCCACCTACTTTTGCTGTGGAACCGCAGTTATTGCATTATTGTATGCTACGTCGGAAATAGTTTCAAGCATTCATACCACCTACACTTGCAAACAAAAACTTCAATATTGTTGTTAATGTAAAAAGTTTTTACACGTATTGAAATGTTCTCTTCATTGATATTAACGTTCTCATCTCCTTTATCGTTTCTCTGTTAGATGCGAACCTCTCAAAACGACAATGGACGTAAGTACTCTGTCATACTAGCCAAGTGCATTGGCAAGTTACACGCTTTAGAGAAACGCCTCTAAAATTGTTCAAGCTGTACGCCACCTTTATTCAGATGATATGCTAACAGCTCACGTTTGTATGCAAACTAAGGGAAGGTGCCGCACACGTCAGCACCGAACAATTTGCTCCCTAGCTTGCAATTACACCCTCAAGACGACTGTCTGCTAGTACGGCTGTTTAATTACGCTGTAAATGTCTCTTGAACTACGTAATGCAATTACTAATCTGCTTCTCATATTTTTATGGGAAGTCGCTAGTTATTCTACGATAGTACAAATTTAAATATCGAACTTAAACTTTAAGACTACCTATTGAAAATCGCTTGATCAATCTCTTGTCGGCCCAATGTTCGGGTTGGGTCTTCTCTCACAGAGTTAAGGCTCACCTTGGGTTAAAGCCTATCACGCTCCCCGAGTTCTAGAGAATTTTCAGCCGTGCAACTATTCGTTAATTATAATTTTGAGTTTAAGTTATCTTTGTCTTTCTTTCTTCTTATTCTTTCAAACCTTTTATTTTCCCACTGTTGGACTGTAAACGGTCTCCTTTAAGAATGAGAGGGTTAAGGCCATAGTTTGCCATGGTGCCAAACAGCAGTTTATCAGACTTCAAGTATCTTAGAGAACATTTTTTTACCTCGAAGTAAGTGAATTACATTCGTTTGGCTGCAACTTACTTTACGTTTCACTACTAAACTTTAGCCAATCCCCGATACAAACTCTATCTCTCGTCAAATGGGAATAGTTTAGTAATAATCACAAGTTGTTATACCATTCCAAGTCCACGAACACTTCAGCGATAGTAATAAGTAGTTAAACTACACTAAGGCTGGTGACAAGCTTTAATGACTGTCAGAACAGTTACAATCTGTAGTGTACTTGATTTCTAAAACACGCAAACAGTCATAAAAAGTTACCACTGCCAGATACATAAAGGTTGAAATTGTTCAAAGTAGCTTTTTAGCAAGCTTATATTATGTAGTTTCACCTCTTTGTTTGTTTTTATGTTTTAAAACAGTGACATTAATTTTCTTGTCAGTAATTTTATTCCTGTGTTAAAAATTATTTTTGATTTTTTAGTTTGATTAAACCTGAAAGCTTGTTTTTAAGTTTTTTTTTAACTATAATTTTATTAATCATTTAATATACTATAGCAAGACCGGGCTGTAATTGATTCGATAGGTCCATTATCCGTGGAAGATCCTCTTCTAGACATACGCCAAACAACGAATGTTTTTTATTTTATTTTTTATGAAGTAGTTGTGCTTTATTATTTTATGACAAGATTCCGAGCTCTTGATCTGAAAGTGTCATTTGTTAGTTAATTGTATTATTATTTTTGTAACTTATACTACGAATATTATAAATATTTGGAATACTGTCTTAGTGATTATTCCCAAGGGTTATAATATTAAAAAGTTCACAAAATTCGTGAACGAAAAAAATCCCGTAGTAGCGGCAACATCGATGTTTTTACAGCCACCTCGTTTCAAAGTGTAATAAAATATACATTTACGGCCTCATTTACGTGCTCACTGAGATACGGCGTATGCTGTTGCTGTTGCACGATATACCTACACTGACACACATATGTAATTATATATTATGATATGCTCAGATCACTTACAGGGTAGACAGATGTGTGAGTGTGTGTGTGGGGCACAGGCCTGAAGTAAACCACACATGTTAATAGGCCGCAAGGGCGATATAAGTGAAGTGGTCCAAATGACTGTTCAAATTTCCTTTCCCGTAACTATGTTTAGTGTTTGGCCTTGTTTCAAGTACATTTCACATCATTGTATGTGCTATAATTTAGATATCGGAATGAGTTCTTAGTAATGAAAACTTAACGTTATCCTTTAATAGTTTGTTAATGGAAATAGTGTATAAAATCAGTGTTGTTAAATTAACATGTTAGTAATTAAATGTTTGAATAGATTAACTAACCAACATAACATCATCCCTGTAATCCCCGAATAGGTAGGCAGAGGAATGTAGTGTAGTGTAGTACACGCCCACGTTTAACCAGTTACGTTAACTAACTTTGTTAAATTTTTAACTTTGTTACATTATATAACTTTGTTAAAATGAAACTAAATTTAGTAACAATACAAATATCGATGAAGTTAGTTTATTTTAAAATACAGTATTTGTATCTGGGTTCTATTTCCACTCGAGTTACATCAGACCTATTGATTTGAAAATCTATTACCAAATGACCTACTTTTGTAAATGGGAAAGTATTTTATTAATAACTTAATATTATTAGTAGTAGTATTTTATTAATAGTAGAAAGTTAGTTATTAATAGTGTTAGATACTAACTTATACCATAAACTATTCTCTTCACAAGATTTTGTCAGATAGATTACAAAAGAAAACGTGTTTTTTTTTATAATAATGATACTCAGACATACTTTCTTATATTTTAAATCATTGGTGAAATGTGCATAGGTAATTCATGTACACGTTTAAGGCTTATTCGAAATACACATAATCTACTATCTATCCTTCAATGACTAGCCGATTCAGATATTCTATCCTACGAGAAAGTCATAAAAGATTTATTTTTCTTGTAACTAAATAAATTCCTCAAAACCAACTGCACTTCCCGATAAATAAAGTTACCGTTTTCTTCGCTCTTACACTTTAACGAGTTGTTATCTAAAAAAAACTCGAATGGTCGCGAAATCTCAGGAAAAATCCTTCAATTAAAACTCTTAAGGCAACCAGTTTTACGGCGTATAAACTTTTTACTCGGATAAGTAGGCAGTAGTCAGGGGAGCGACTTGGCGTCGAGTTGCTACTTCGACTCGCTGCCAGTATGTCCACGTCTTGCGTAAAAGGATAGACTTTGCAAACCATTCTCAAGTTTATTTCGACCCAAGTTGTTTTATAGCGTTTAAAATAGCGCACGCTGTTGAGTACAGTTAAGAACACACCCCGTCGTCATCCGCTTAATGTATCGCGATAATTTTTCAAAGGTAAAGTAAAGTAGCACAAACATACAAACATAATGGCACTGTATTTAATAATTTGTTTCGAGTTAAATGCGTGTTTTAAACTCTTAAATCGTTGCGGTTCAGTCGATAATTAAGTAGTGCCTCTTAGTCAAAGCGAACTAAGCAAGGCTTTTTGTAATTACTTCTTCTGTTCTTGACATTATTCTTAAGGGATACACGCTAGTAAGATACAAGTAAATAGCTAAATAGCTTAGGCTATACCTTAAATTATTCTCATATTATGACAAGAATGAATACTTATTATGTCTGGACACAACGCCTCTATTTCTCGGAATGGGGTTGGCAGAGAAGTGGAATAGTCCTATTATTCACCAGTTATGTTAAACGCTCCATGTAACACGGAGTGACTTTATTGCTTTATATAATATTGTAAACGTAGATAAAATGTGTTTAAAAAATCAACTCTACAGTTTCATAATGATATAATTGCAGCCGGTAAATATATTTAGTAAGTACAGAGAATCTCGGATTGGCCTCAGGAGCATACTTCTAAAGATTAACCCATAAGAACAAACTTGGAATAGCTTTATTGATCAATTTATAATCAGCTAACGAAACTCGACAACAGCTTAGTAAGGAAAATAAGTGGCAATGATGTTTTTACTACTATGGCTGGAAGATTCCATCGCTTGTATTTGTACTTGTATATATTCCACTACTATACATACATATATTGAAGTATCAATCAATCAAATGTTATTTGTCACTGAGGAATACAAATTATTTCATTACAGTGGCAATAGTGCTTTTATTGTCCCACCTATGTCATACAAATATTATTTTATAATCGGATTTAATAAAAACCTTATTGTCATTAATTTTAATGAAACACATTTTATACAATAAATAAAAAATAATAATCGTAAACGTAACATCACGCCTGTAATCCCCGAAGAGGTAGACAGAGGACTGTAGAATACTCCCAAGTAAAATAAAAAATAAAAATGAAAAATAATAAAAATTAATAAAATGAAGAAAATGAACAATTCACAATTTATTCTCGCTAAACATGTGCAATGTCAAAAATGTCAAGTGTCAAAATATCAAAATAGTTAAATGTAAAAAAAAATGACTAGGTATATTTGCAAGTTGGTCGTGCTAGAATATGCTAGAAGAATCCTTTAGATATTAAGTAATAATGTAGTAACATTTTTCAATTAAATGTCATCACTATCAACGTTTTTGCAATAGGCTCACCACCTATTCCATAGTGGGACGTAACCGTAACCGGTGGAACGTGGGAGTGTTCTGCATTCCTCTGCCTACCTCTTCGGGGATTATAGGCGTGAAGTTACGTATAACGTTTAAGTTACTATCATCGTCAAACGGTTTTATTGCTCCATTGCTCGACGCAAGTCTCGAATTCAGATGTGTTCAGGCTGCAGTATACCGCCCTGACCAAGTGCGCATTGACACTCCCGGTCATTTGGTTGGTTACTGTCCAATCAAACGCAACTATTACACGTGCCATTGACTTTCAGTTCATTTCACTGGCGAGTGCCGGCGGCCGTTTAACGGCCGGCGAAAGTGGGATCGCAGTCGTAAAGTTTTCGAAAGACAAACGTGAGTCGCAATCAAATTTGTATTCAAGCAACCCCCGGATACGTTGGGTCAGTCAATTGAACACAAGTTCTAATGAGGATTCTGAAGTGCTCCTATGGTTCTTCTATGCTTCGTTCATCTAAGCATGTAAAGAGGATAAAGTTATATATAAATACTGTCTTCGTTAAGATATTTTCTGTCAGATATGGTTAGCCATTGACAAATACATACATAGGTATGTTGATATCTTTTGTAGTCCATAAGATCATTTTTGACGTCATCATCATCTTTGTCATCAACTCTTTCATTCTGTTGTTGTTTTATACGCAATAGCGTCTAATTTTCAATTTCAAGTTCGAAATAGTTGTATTGAGACTAATGACAAATTAAAAAATGTGCATAATGTGAAAATGCTAATTTCTGTGAAAACCTTATATCTTTTGACTGTCAATCTTATATGACAGTAGGCTGACAACCTATTCTATAGGACGTAAACGTAACTGGTGAAACGTGGGAGTGTACTACACTCCTCTGCTTACCTTTTCGGGGATAAGAAGCGTGATGTTTCGTTGGTATTTTTAAAACAAAAATTTTTAAGAACATTTTTAATTTCAACAGATGGCTTCCTAATTGAACAATTTTAATTGTTTCAGATTACGAGTTCTATGTAGACCCTTCTGAGGTGAGTTGAAAAACCGGAAGTATTTAATTTTTCTATAACATAATTAATGCAGTATTGATAAATTTCAAAACCCAATCGCAATTATGAAGAACACTCGATTCTGATGCGTGATGAACCATTACTTTTCCGTAGCTTATGTCATTTCCGTACATTTTGAAATTAGCCTTTGGCGACTGAGCCCACAGGTCCCTCAACAGGTGAGCAGAGACCATCGCATGTCAAATATGTTATCCATTTAGACCTTCGATCCTTTTTTTAAAGTCTTCAGTGTCCTTATACACGGACAATAAACTCGCAACGCAATAATATTATAAAAAAAACGTAACTTCACGCCTGTAATCCCTGAAGGGGTAGGCAGAGGAATGCAGAACACTCCCACGTCTCACCGGTTACGTTTACGTCCCACTATGGAATAGGTGGTGAGCCTGTGGTACTGTGCCACAGCTTGTAATTAATACCACTGAACAACGTAGATGTTCATTCGTCATTGTCGGTAAAGTAACATCACGCCTCTAATTCCCGAAGGGGTAGGCAGAGGAATGTAGAAAACTCCCACGTTGCACCAGTTACTTTTACGTCCCACTATGGAATAGGTGGTGAGCTTATTGCCATAAACCGGGCACATATCCAGACTCCGAGCCATTACTAGAAAATCTAAATTAGAAAATTTAGTAATGCTCGACCTGGCAATCGAACCCAGAACCTCCCGTGCGGCAGTCGCACTCGCAACCAACACGACCAACGAGGCAGTCAGTCATTATCGGTAATTTCTATAAAACTGTCAGAAGCTAGTTTTGTTTCAACATCATCAGATAACTCTTCTTCACCTTCGTTATTTGAAGGGTCTCGTATTTTTTCCTTGTTTATATTATGATCTCTATCAGTATTTTCTGCGACATTATCTACGGCAAATATTGCAGTCATTTTGCCGTTAGGAAAGTTTTCTGCACTACTTTCAAATGTATCATTGGTTGGTGAATTTAATGAATAACCTATTTGATTTTGTAAACTATTGTTGGTCTGTATATATATATATAAAGTACTCTTAGCTGATTCATTGGTATTTTATTATTAGAATTTTCTATTAGGTACTTATTTATTATTAGTCGGTACTTATTGTTCCAAGTGTACTTTCTTCATTATCATTTACATTAGTAGTATTTTCTACCGCTAAAAGAGTTACGTCATTTCCCCCAGTCTCTATCGTTATGTTCTTGGGTACTTCAGTAGTCGCTTTATTATAAAATTCTGAGATGTCGGTGATTGTTGGGGTGCTGTTTATTTCATTATCGGTTGAAGTATTGAAAATTTCATTGGTTGACGTATTACTGAAAACCAATTGATTTGCTCCATTGGTAGGTTTCTCTGGAAGATTTTCAGTAGTAGACGTGCTGTTTAGCTCATCTAATAATGGGGTAGTATCTATTGAAATTTCTGTAGTAACCCCATCTGTCAGACCGCTATTTGAATTATGTTGAAATTTATTGTCATCTTCGGAGTTTTCTGTAACGATATCTATTTTAGAATCTTCAAAGATAGAATCGATTGGCGTAGTTGTGATGGTAATATCTGTATTTTCCGTATCTATTTCTGCAGTAATCGAATTTCCTGGATCTTCTTTATCCTTTACTTCGCCAGATGTAGTGCTCAATTCTGTGGAACTATCAGTTATGCCAGTATATGTAGCTGTGAATCCTGAATCAGAAAATTTATTATATAAAATTAGGTAACATTCAGTTACTGTTTAAAATGGAGGGTGTTTAAAATATGCTATTAAAATTACAACATTTCTATCTTTTTCTTTGGTTTCATATTCTTGTGTATAATTTATTGAGTATCAATACCTTCGTTAATTTGAGTAGAATTTTTTCCAGTGGTTCCTTTAGTTGTCCCAATTGAGTCCGTAATGCTAAGTACTGTTGACTTTTGAGTACTAGAACTAATTACTGATTGTGAATTCGATTGCGTCGTAGAATAACTAGTACTATTAGTTCCTTCATCGTTTTGAGTTACATCTTTATCCTCTGTCTGTGATGACAAAGATGTAGTGGGTAAAGCTTCTGTTACATGTGAAGTAGTTGTATTAATGTTTTCCATGTTATTGTCGTGCTCAATTGGCATGCTTATTTCAGGGGAGGTTATATTGTTTCCTATATTTATGACTTCTTTATTGACGTCACTGACTATTTCTTTTATATTATCATTTGTCTTGTTTGGGTAAAAAACAAATATATTTGTAACATGGCCATTGTTAAGTGAGTTACCGTATATTGTCTGAGCTTCTACTTTCATTGATGTGGTATTCTTGTCTTTACTGCCCGTTCCATAAGCTTCATATTTGTCGGGTCTTTTTGTTGTCGGATTGTTGATGTCTGGTTTTATAGTACTTATATTAGAATTAGGTTCTTCGTTTTTGTTACTATTGTTCCTGTTAGCTTCTATTTCAGCCAGTTGCTTGGCAACTTCTTCTTTAACGAGAGTCTGAATTGTCTAGAAAAAAATAAAGTATTATTTGACAATAAGTAGTCATTTACGTACGTTATTTAGATCTAGATATTTTGACCACTAGACGATTAAATTTTCCCTTTTCGTCGTTAGGAGATCCAGTAATGCCATATTTCGTATTAATACGTATAAGTAAATAGATTTGCTATATCAAATTGTATTATTTATAGATATAAAGCTGTCTTACCTCATTCATAACTTCCAAATACGGTAATGTCCAATCACCTAGCCATTTCCAGAACTCCGGCTGTAAAATCAACATATAAGTTCGGAATTATATAATATCGAGGTGGTTTAAGTTGCGCTTTCACGTTTCGGGATTCTGTAATATTAAATGTTAAAAATGCAAGTATCTTCCTAATCAAGTTATTCACGTGTTATCGGGGATTCATTTTAATTCAAAAGGCGTTCAGTTACAAAATTTATAATCAGTGTTATTATTATACTTACACTTTGCAACAAATCGCTCATATTTAGTGACGGTCGAGGTTCGTTAATCGCTTCTGGCGTTGTGATTGTTGTTGGTTGTGAAGTTGTAGTGACAACGTTTGTTGTCAAACCACCACTGTCTACGTCAGGTTTGGTTGTAGGTGTTTTTGAAGATTCTGTTGCTGAAGTAACAGCTTCATTATTCGATTTCAATGTGGTTTCTTGAATTGATTCAGTTGTTGTAACAATAACATTTGCTATTGAACTGCTATCATTACTTGTTTTGTCAGTAGTATTTTCTACGGGTATTGATATCAAGGTAGTCGTTTCGTTATTTTTATTTTCATTTGTATCTGTAGGTTTCGGATTTTCTATATTGGGAACTTTTGTGGCATTATCTATATTTGTTATTAATGTTGTCACGTCAACTGGCTTTGCTGTGACTGTGTTGTCAACAATAGGTTTGTCTTTTGTGCTGTTAAGTGTGCTTACCCCAGGCGTTGTTTTGGTAGAGTTGAAATCTTTGTCTTTTTCTGTGGGCGCTTCGGTAGAGACTTTGTTGGTATTTTCAAATGTTATTGTAG
This sequence comes from Mimoniades nurscia nurscia, assembly GCA_018246595.1. Classification (NCBI taxonomy): domain Eukaryota; kingdom Metazoa; phylum Arthropoda; class Insecta; order Lepidoptera; family Hesperiidae; genus Mimoniades; species Mimoniades nurscia. The sequence continues at coordinate 1,845 of DWFO01001615.1, read as the reverse complement.
TCGCTTTAGTAGGGGTTGAGCCACTAACACTCTGAAATAAATTTTTATATGTAAATTTCTAAATTTTTTTGTTAAAGGAAAGTTATATTTAAATTATTTATTCCGGTGTAACATGTAATCTAGTTTTCTTTAATATCATTTTGTCCTACGTTAAAGTAGTGATCGCGGCTAACATTCAATATTTTACCTCAGTCTCACCATCCGCTTGTTGATCACCAACATGGTATTCATAATTATTGGGTGCCAGATTCTGTAAAAATGATTTCAGATACATAGATAATTGATTTTGGCAACTTTGTAATGTTATAATGATGTTAAACAAATTAATTCAACTCGAACATCTACTAAGAATTGTATGTTAGAGAAATCCAATAATACCCGACCCGAGGATCGAACCCAGGACCTTTCGCTCAGTTGTCGTACTTGCCACCAACACGACCAACGAGGCAGTCAATTTTTATCATACGGATTACGTTTCTTCTGTGTTATATTTCATTGTCCTTTTATTAGCATTATCAGCACTGGATATTTCATAAAAAAGTTATTTACTTACGTTCCAAACATGACCACGATCGCCCGCAAGGTTCATACCGTATGTGCCTTCAGCTTTGCCTGGCTTAGTCTTGTCTATTTGATTGCTTTTCCCAATACCAACATCGGGTACAGTTTGATTACTGTTTTTGTAATTATTAATCGTAACATTGTTGTTACTATTAATTTCTTTTTGCATTGGGTCAGATCCTGACATCTGGTTCATTAGGTTTTCAAAAGATTTTTTAATTTTTTCTTGTAGCTTTTCATCCACAATCATTGTGTAGTTATCGTATTGAATTTTATGCGGATTTATTTTTGGTTGAAATTTAAATCCATTTATTCCTGCTCTGTCGGTTAATTTTGATGTTTTGGGTAAAGACGAGATGTTCTGAAATTTGTGGAACAAAAATGAAAATAGAATATTATAACATAATGTATAATTCGTAATGTATTCATATTCACTTTGTCTCTCATCAATTTTAATTTAGTTTCAATGCTTAATTGCATTTTCACTTACCCTTAATGAATTTTGGCCACTAACTGTTTCATTATAACTTCTCGGATTAATATTATAAACTCTACTATCAGTATCAGTATCATTGTCGTCGTTAAATATAATTCCTAGAATCGAATTATGTATGTTTAGTTTATTATGTTCTGGCTGTCCTTTATTAACGTTATCAATAATTTCTTTATTCTCAATTTTATGGATATCTTTTATTACATTTGATGGTATTTTCATTTCTTTGGGTTTGTAATTCTTCGTTTGGTTGTCCACGTGAGACTTTGGATTTTTGTAAATTATTTCATTCTTGTTTCCCACGTTCGGTTTAGCTAGATTCTGTAACGAAGTAAAGTATTATCCAGTAGCTCAAGTCAACTCAGTGTCAGTTCACTAATAAAGCTACGTCTTTGTAGCGAGGTACAGCTTTTCTTAATGTTTGATTGCGATCTCGCTATAATATATGCACAGACATTGGTGTTTCCCAGCAATAATTCATTTACTATTTAATATGGTTGGTTACATTGTGTACTTAACATATTGTTAACTTATCTCTTCATTTCTATTATATGTACATTCAAATAACAAAGACCATTATCTCTAGCATAGGTTTGACAAAATTATATTTAGAATAAAATATTAAATATTTTTCACACATCGTATGAATTTTTTCTACTTACGTTCCAAGTGCCTCCTTCTCCGTTAACAAGCCTTATACCGTACGTGCCCGGCATGTATTTTGCATCTTCTATCTTTGGAATTGAGGGCAGAATGTTGGCAAACAATTCTTCCATTTGATTCTTAACATC